>OY740806.1:8342856-8468771 GCA_963514005.1 Raja brachyura
AGAAGCCATTGGTAGTGGTGGGCTGGAACATGGAGCCCAGCCTGCGCTTCAAGTGGTATCATGACAGCAGACATCTCTCTTAGCAGAGCTTACAGTGATGGTTTTACTGAACAGTGACCAGGGAAAGATAAGCAAATGTAATCTCACAGCATTCTTTATCCAAACGTCATAAGAATCCATCTCCCTTAATAATACTGTTGCAGAGTTCAGGTCATCCCCTCGATAAAGCAGCCAACATCATCAAACACCTTTTGGTTCGTTAGTTCATTCTTCTATTGTACAGTGGAAAACCTTTCTTTGCATGCCATCCTGTCAGAGAAAACACGATACATGTCCACAGCGTACAGGTAAAGGGTAAAAGGTACAATATGTAGTGCAAGATAAAGTCTGATCAAGTCCGATTAAAGATAGTTCAAATGTCTCCATTTGACATCTCCTGACTTCCTATCGATCTTCCTATGTATCTGCATGCGTATGTGTGTGTGTATATGTGTGTGTGTCTATGTGTGTGTGTATGTGCCTGTCAGTGTGTGTGCATGTGTGTGTGTGTGCGTGTGTGCATGTGTGTGTGTCTGTGTGTTGTGTGTGTGTCTGTGTGTGTGTGTGTGCGTGTGTTGTGTCTGTGTGTGTCTGTGTGTATCTGTGTGTGTGTGTGTGTCTGTGTGTGTGTGTGTGTGTGTGTGTTGTGTGTGTGTCTGTGTGTGTCTGTGCGCGTGTGTGTGTGTGTGTGTCTGTGTGTGTCTGTGTCTGTGTGTCTGTGTGTGTGTGTATGCGTGTGTGTGTCTGTGTGTGTGTGTCTGTGTGTGTGTGTGTCTGTGTGTGTGTCTGTGTGTGTGTGTGTGTCTCTGTGTGTGTCTGTGTGCCTGACAGGCACATACACACACACATAGACACACACACACATATACACACACACATACGCATGCAGATACATAGGAGATCGATAGGAAGTCAGGACCGCTCTAGAGCTGGTGAGAGGATGGTTCAGTTGTCTGGTAACAGCTGGGACATAAATGTCACTGAACCCGGAGGTGTGCGTTTTCAAACTTCTGTGCCTCTTGCCTGATGGGAGAGGGGAGAAGAGGAAGTGACTGGAATCTTATTGGCGGCCTTGCTGAGGCAGCATGAAGTGTAGATGGAGTCAGTGGAAGAGTGGTTGGTTTGTGTGACGGTCTAGACTGCGTCCACAACTCTCTGCAATTTCTTGCTGTCTTGGAAGGAACTGTTCCCAAACCATGCTGTGATGTATCCCAATAAAATGCTTTATACAAAACAACTGTAGAAGTTGGTGAGGGTCGCTCAGGACATGCCGAACCTCCAAAGCCTTCTAAAGTAGTAGAGGTGTCGGTGTCCTTAATGTCCATTGATCTGTTGGGGCTGGTTCTGGACAAATTGCTGGTGATATTTATCCTAACAAGGCCTGGATAGAGTGAATGTGGAGAGGATGTTTCCATGGGTGGGAGAGTCTAGGATCAGAGGACATGGCCTCAGAATAAGATGTACCTTTAGAAAGGAGATGAAGAGGAGTTTCTAGGCAGAGGGTGGTGAATCTGTGGAATTCATTGCGACAGATGACTGTGGAGGCCACGTCAAAGGATTTTTAAGGTGCGGATTGATAGATTCTTGATTAGTAAGGGTGACAGTGGTTACAGGGAGATGGCAGGAGAATGGGGATGAGAGGGAACGATGGATCAACGATGATCAGCCATGATTGAATGACATAGACTTGATGGGCATGATGGTTTAATTCTGCTCCTAGAACTTATGAACTTGAAGCTTTTGACCATCTCTACGTCGGCACGGTGAATGTGTGTGTTGTGTGTGGTCATGTGTATGGGTTTGTGCTGCTTTGCTTCCTGAAGTCAATCACAATCTCCATGCTGACATTGAGGAAGAGATTGTTGTCTTGACAACAGGTTACAAGGTTCTCAATCTCTTCCATCTTGTCGTTTTAACGGACCTCTTTATAACGGATTTTGGTTATAGCGGACCTGATCTGTTGTGGACAGATTCTGTTGTTTCACAGAATGACCACTAGGTGGATGGAGTGAGCGGTGTTTTTGAAGCATTTTAGCTCGGTTTTCTTTAGTGATACAGGTGAGAGATTCATGAGTTCCCCCCTTGAGCACGGACCCCTGGGCGCTCTGCCTCACCCGTGCCGCCCCACCCACTACGTATAGAACCAGTGCACCAGAGCATCTGGAGGATACCCACACCACCACAGGGAGCATCCAAGGCCAGAATCGAACCCGTGCCCTAAGCGCCAACAGGCAACGGCTCCACCAGTAACGCACTGAACTCGCACGACCCACTGATGCCAAACCACAAACCTCTGATCAAACCCCGGTCACTGGGGCTGTGAGGCAGCAGCTCCACCAGCTGTGCCATGCTGCCCTTAATCTTCAATGTTCAGCTGCTGCACACTCAGTTCTGCCGTGAGGAGAGGGGTGCAATCAGGTGAAACCTGCCCTCGCACTGAGTCTCAGGTCGCTCCCCACATGCCTGCATCACCGCTCGGGCGGCATACCCGATACTTCCTCATGGACACAGCATGGGACCAACAGACCCCAATCAGTGAGGAGAGGGGACGAATTATCCTCTTCGATAATCTTCAACACTGGTGCTCCACAAGGCTGCATTCTCACCCCCTTCTTTACTCCTTGTACACCCACGACTGTGCAGCCATGTATAAATCTAACTCAATTTACAAATTCGCAGATGACACCGCCATTGTGGGCCGGATATCAAATCATGATAAATCGGAATACAGGAAGGAAATCAAGAACCTCGTGTCCTGGTGTCGAGACAGCAACCTTTCTCTCAATGTCAGCAAGACAAACGAGATAGTGATTGGCTTCAGGAAGTGAAGCGGTACACATACCCCAGTTTGCATTCACGGCGCCGAATTAGAGATGGTTGAAAATTTCAAAAGCTAGGAGTCAATATCACCAACAACTTCTCCAGGACCACCCACAATGAAGCAATGAGCAAGAAAGCGCACCAACGCCTCTACTTCTTCAGAAGGCTTAGGAGGTTCGGCATGTCCCCAACAACCCTCACCAACATCTGCAGATGCACCACAGAAAGCATTTTATCGGGATGCATCACAGCTTGGTTTGGGAACAGCTCCATCCAAGACCACGATAAATTACAGTGAATTGTGGTCGCAGCCCAGACCATCACACCAACCAACTTCTCTTCCATTGACTCCATTTACACCTCCAGCTGCTTCAGCAAAGCCAGCAGCATCATCAAGGACGAGTCGCACCCTGGTCATTCCTCCTCTCCCCTCCTCCATCGGGCAAAAGGTATAAAAGTGTGAAAACGCACACCACCATATTCACGGACAGTTTCTTCCCAACTGTTATCAGGCAACTGAATCATCCTACTACAACCAGAGAGCTGTCCTGAACTACCATCTACCTCATTGGTGACCCTTGGAATATCTTTGATCTGTCTTTGCTGGCCTGTTTCCATGCTGTATCTCTAAACTAAACTAAACTAAACTGTCCTTCCATATTGCATTTCTGCACAAATCATCTGCTTGCATTTCTTAAACAAGCTTGGACGACACCAGGCGTTACTCGTGTTCATTGAAACTCCATGTTCTGCATTCCCATCTCTGTCCAAGCAGCCAATTCTCAGCAAGTCACACACGGCTTCTCTTGCCCAGACGTGTGCTGATGATGATAGACTAACCGCTGCATATCTGGAGTGCTCATTGTCAGTTCTGAAGTGTGGATTCCTAGCAGCCTAAATTGACCAGCCTGAAAAAGGTTCCTCTGAAGAGGCAGATATTTATTTGCATGGGTGTGCAGTTTGTGGACCAGTGCTGTGGGCCTGGTGTTGAGCCTGGAACTAGGTATGGTCCCGACCCGAAATTTCACCCCTTCCTTCTCTCCACAGATGCTGCCTGGCCCACTGAGTCACTAAAGCATTTTATGTCGATCTTCTGAATAATATGATCTGATTTGATTTGATAGGACGCAAAATAAAAGCATTTCACTGCCCCTTGCCACATGTGACAATAATAACCATAACACTAAACCTAATCAACGCTTGCCGATGTAAATGCAGGTAGATCTGATTCATCAGAATCTCATCCAGTTACTCACCCACCATTGCTGTCAGACTCACTAGTCTGGTGTATAAAATTAAGAGAGGCATAGATAGGGTAGACACTCAGAATGTAGATAAATATGGAGGAATCGAGTCCTGTTCAATATTATCACAGATATTCTCTCTTCACCAATGCTGTCTGGCCTACCCATGGCTTCCAGCTCTTTCTTTTTATTTCCAGTTTCCAACATCTGCAGTATTTTGTTTTTCACGTATTGTTTTTGGGATGTGGACAGTAACAGCTGGATCTTTCTACCAGTGCCCACTGGCGAGAGGGACACTGGGCCGCATGGCAGAAGCTCTTGGAGCGCCGTGCTGGCGGTTGCCAAACCCTAAAGGGCCTGTCCCACCAGAATGCGATGGCATGCGTCTAGCGCGACCAAACGTGGTCGCTTGAGGCGTACGGCCGCGCGAGTCCGGTTCCACTTCAAACCGCGGAGGCGTATGGAGTTGTGCGGGGCTGGTCCCGACATCAAACTCACCAATCAGCTGGGCAGTAGGCGGGCCGACTTAATTTGGACGTCGCACGGCGTTGGGCAGTGACATCATCACGCAACGGCATGCGCTAGGCGTATGCCGTCAAGACGCTGCGTTCGACGTCAAGACGCTGCGTACGCCGTCAAGACGCTGGGGGGACCGGGTGGGGGGGTTCACGGTCGGCTGTGGGAGGCATCCCCTGGGCCACAAAATGCTGAGGGACCTGGAGAGGAGAGAAGGATGCCTCACTGGTGATCCGAATGAGGGGATGGCTTAAGCGGGCCTTTGTGGCCAACTGCAGTGTGGACTGTGCAACATGGTGCTAAAATGTGGTGACTATTGCATACGGACTCAGTGGGCTGTTCCATACATGGGGTACACAATCAGGGATTATCTTCGTGTATGGCAATAATTACACTGATCTACATGCAAAACAATGTATTTCACTGCACCTTTGGTAAACGTGACAATAAAAGAAACATTGAATCATTCTTCTACGAATATTTTCCCGGTTGTCAGGAGCTGTGTAGTGGGGCACCAGTCCCGGTTGCAGAGAACATCATCTACCTCACTGACTGTGACAAACACTCAGGATCCTCCACCACTGGTTCACTCTCATGTCTGCCTCATGGACATTCTCAACGGTCTAATGGTTCCTTCATTATCACGTGTAGCATGCAGATCAGTAAGATTATTGTTATACATAAGTACAATAAGTACATAATACATAGAAACAGCCCACTGAGTCTATACTATATATGTAGGTATGTTGCAAAACTTACCTTTAGCGGCGCTGCAGTTCTGCTGCTCCCCGTGTGCGCGACTTTGCCGCCTTTTAGAGGGGGGTGGGCTTAAAGTGCCGTTTAAGAAAGGATGGGATAATCGATGAATGTCGGGCGATTTCGTTGCGGAAGAAAAATCGCTCCGACATTTCATCAATGAAGGTATTTTTAAATTACTCTAAATTATTTATTAACTAGAGTAATTTAAAAATCACCTTCAAAAGCCGTGAGCGCCGACAACTGGAAGGATTTTCAGTAGGGGAGAAAAAAAGGTAAATAGTTTATTTTATTATTTTTTTTTTTTAATATTTTTTTATTAGAAGTAACCAGTTTACAATGTTTAAAACAAATTTACAAATATCAGCTTAATTCAATATTTATACAAATAACACGTTGATAATTATTATCTTCAATTTTTTTGGAAAAAAAGATAGAAAAAGAATAGAGCAGTTATAAATCAATAAAGATGTGATTAAATAATAATTTGATTATATATAAGAAAAAAGAGAAAAAGAAAAAAAAGAGAGAAAAAAAACCCAAAAACCACAAACAAAAAGGTGAAAAAATATTATATATATATATATATATATATATAAATGAAAAACAACAAAATATATTGTAAATATAACTATTACAAATAATAATATCAATAGAGACGTGCATATTAATCCTAGTATGAAAATGAATTATTTTCCTCAAATCCCGTAGGGTACCCGTCGAGCCGTGATGCCAAGAACAGCTACTTCTCTAAATACTGTATATGTGGAGACCATATCTGTTCGAAGGAATTATATTTGTCCAGTAGGAAAAATCTAATTCTTTCCAAATGTAACGTCTGCAACATCTCTGCTGCCCACATTTAAATTGTGGGGGATAATGTTCCCTTCCAAAATTTCAGTATGATTTTTTTCCCTAATATCAAACAGTAATCAAAGAAATTTCTTTGATTTACTGTAAGTACCAAATTTGAATCTGGAATTCCAAATATTATTAACTTTGGGTCAGGGTCCAATCTAACTTTTAGAACGTCAGAAATAACTTAAAAAATTTCTGTCCAGCAATAAATCAATTTGGGGCATGTAACAAAACTATGTATTAAATTTGCTTCTAAATTCTTACATTTATCACAAATAGAGGAGAGATTGGGAAAGATACTATATAATTTAGTTTTCGAATAATGTAATCTATATAATACTTTAAATTGTATCAATGTATGTCTAGCATTTAACGAACACCGATGTATTCGTTGTAAACTTTCTTCCCAATTTTCTTTTGTTATAGATAATCCAATTTCATTTTCCCATGCTTGACGATATGTTTCAGTTATTGGATTCTCCTTATCCAAAATAATGTTATATATATAAGCTATTCATTTTTCTGTATTTGGGTGCAAGTTAAACAGTTCATCTAATAATCCTGGTTCTTTATTTTTATAATCTTGTGTATTAGATTTAATATAATCTCTAATTTGTAAGTACCTAAACAAGTGTTGTGAAGACAATCCATAGATATCTTGTAACTCCAGAAATAAAAGAAATTTTCCTTTTCTATAAAGGTGCTCTATCCTTTTAATTCCTAAATCATCCCAATGTCTAAACCCCCCATCTAATGTAGAGGGTTTAATTAATGGGTTATTCATAATTGGTAATCTAAGTGAAAGATTATCTAAATGTAAAGTCTTAACTATTTGTTTCCAAATGCGTCTATTATTATAAATTATAGGGTTGTCCCTATAAATTTTTTTTTGTACTTCCTTTGGGGCAAAGAGAATCGAACCTACGTTAAAAGGTAAACAGTCTTCCTTTTCCATCTTTAACCACATTGGTTCACGATCCATATTTACCCACCAGAAATTCATATTCTTAATCTGGACTGCCCAGAAATAATATAAGAAATTTGGAAGTGCTAATCCTCCATTTATCTTAGATTTACATATATGTTTTTTACTTATTCTATGATTTTTATAGTCCCAGATAAAACTATTAACAATATTATCAATTTTAAATAATAGAAGATATTAAGTATTGATATGTTATTTGTAGTAATATTGAATTAAGGTGTTAGTTTATAAAGTAAGCTATACATTGTAAACTGATTATTTCAAATAAAAAAATATTACACAAAATATTATCAATTTTTTAAAAAAAGGTTTTCGGGAGAAAAAAAGGAATAGCCTGAAACAAATATAACAATTGTGGTAGAAAAACCATCTTTATAGCATTTATTCTACCAATCATAGATATAGGAAGTGTTTTCCAATATAAAATATTTTTTCTAAGTTTATCTAGTAGTTGAGGATAGTTAGATTTAATTAATGAGTTATAGGATTTAGATACATTAATTCCTAAATATTTAAATTTGTCTGTAACTATTTTTAGTGGATATTGTTGTAGTATATTTAAATTTATTCCAGTTATAGGCATAATATCACTTTTATTCCAATTAATCCTATATCCAGAAAATGTACTAAATTTATTTATAACATTAAACAGCTTAGGAATACTAATTTCCGGTTTTGTAATATAAATCAAAACATCATCTGCATATAAAGATATTTTATTAGTTGTTGTATCAGTATTATAACCATATATTTCTGGTTCAGATCTAATTCTTTCCGCCAAAGGCTCTATCACCAAAGCAAATAATAAAGGCGATAACGGACATCCCTGTCTGCATCCCCTAGAGAGCTTAAATTTAGCTGATAGTATTTGATTGGTTAAAATTCTTGCAGTAGGATTCAAATATAGAATTCTTACCCATTTACAAAATCTATCCCCGAATTGAAACTTTTCCATTATATTAAATAAATATAACCATTCCACCTGATCGAATGCTTTTTCTGCGTCTAACGATATAACCGCTAATTCCATGTCCCATACTCTTTTTGAATATATAATATTAAACAAACGTCTAAGATTATGGGATGAATATCGTTTTGGAATAAAACCTGTTTGATCATAATGTATTAATTTAGAGATCACCAGACTTAATCTCCGAGATAAAACTTTGGTTAATATTTTTTGGTCTGTATTTAGAAGGGCAATCGCTCTATATGATCCAGGATCTTCCAAATCCTTGTCTACCTTAGGAATGAGTGTAATTGTGGATTCATTTAAAGATTCTGATAATTTACCTTGTTCATATGCATATCTATACATTGTATGTAATCTTGGGGAAATCAGATCTTGAAATTTTTAATAAAATTTTGCACTCAGGCCATCGGGGCCCGCAGCTTTTCCATTCTTTAACAAACCAATTGTTTCTTCAATATCTTTTACTGATATTTCAGCATTTAACAAGTGTCTACCTTCCTGATCTAAACTATTAATTTGACATTCTTGTAGGAATGTTTCCATACCATCTGTTTGACCTGTTAATTTCGATGAATAAAGATTTTGATAATATTGTAGAAATCTATCATTAATGTCTTTTGGTATAGTCAATATATTTCCATGCGCAGATCTAATTCTATGTATCATTTTTTCATCATCTAATTTTCTAAGTTGTCGTGCTAGCAATTTTTGTCGTTTGTCTCCAAATTCAAAATGCACTTGTTTGGTTTGTTGAAAAAGTTTAATGACTTGGTCAGAATATATTTTATTTAGTCTATATTTTAATATTGCAATTTTATTACTTAATTCTTTAGAAGGATGTTTTATATTTTCACTATCTAATTGTTTTATCTCCTTTTCTAACTTTTGTTCCATCTTTCGATTTTCTTTATTGAAATATGCTTGTGCTGATATTATTGCACCACGCACAAATGCTTTAAATGTATCCCAAAGTAACAATGGTGAAATTTCAGGTTTGTCATTAGTTTCAAAAAATAATTTAATCTGTTCCACCACATGATTACAACAGTCCTTGTCCTTTAAAATCTGGGGATTAAATCTCCAAGTAGTAGTTTTGTTAAATATACCTTTTAATTTTATCTTGAATGTTAGTGGCGCATGATCTGAGATAATAATATTGTGATATTTTGCATCATACGTGAAAGGAAGTAGTTTTGAATCAATTAGAAAATAATCTATCCTCGAATAAGTTCCAAATACAGGCGAGAAAAAGGAATATTCTCGTCCGGATGGATTATCTAATCTCCAAATATCCTTAACATTAGATGTGTTAATAAAAGAATTTATTAGTTTACTTGACTTAGAGGCAGCTTTCCTTTTTGTAGAAGATCTGTCTAGATAGTTATCTAAAGTACAATTTAAATCACCCCCAATTATTAAATTATATTGAGCGGATATGGGAATATTATTAAATATTTTCTTAAAAAATAATGGGTTATCAAAGTTAGGGGCATATATATTCATAAGAATTACTTTTTTTGAATATAATAATAAGTTTATTTTTATATTAAAAGTTGGTTTTTCGGGAGGCTTTAATAATATTTTTATGTTGCGAAATGGGGCCCCAAAAAATGTATGAACAAACAGTATTTTTCCTCCCGACTTCACCGCTAACCGCAACGTTCTAATCCACCGCATTCTACTAAAACCCACTCGCTAGATGATTTAAATGGCCATTAATTTACAGGAATCAAACACTAAATTCCTTCCATTTAGCCCAGAAATTCATGAAAATGAGATTTAAAAATTATGTTATATTGTGGATTATTGTGTGAATGTTATTTGGACACTTAGGCAATTTAAAAAAAGTTTATCTTTTCTTAAGAAATGGATAGATGTTTAGATCTACTCATTGAATTTTGTAATTAGCTACAATTAGATAACTAACTAATTATAGGCTTTAATTTCAGGTAATCCAAGTAAGATTGTTTAATATTTGTTTCAGAATGCTTCAATCTATAATAACTGAAAATTTCATTGAGTTCTCTTAATTTTTAAGAAAGTTATGGGCTTTTAACTTTTCCAGATCACAGCTTTTGAGTTAAGTCAATTGAAAGGCAATGGGGAGCAAGATGCTAATTTCCGAGTATGAAAATGGCCAAAACTTTCTTAATACTGAAGATATGAAAGTAAATTAGGTGTCAAATTAAACTTCTTTTAATGCTTTATCTGATGGGATAAATTGCAGACTTGATTTTTTAAATCTCAAAATTTTGTAACATTGCTAATATATGTAGGAAGGAACATGCTGGTTTAAACCGAAGACAGACATAAAAAGCTGGAGTAACTCAGCGGGTCAGGCAGCATCTCTGGAGGGAAGGGATTGGTGATGCTTCGGGTTGAGACCCAGTCTGACGATGGGTTATTCTGTGAACCGTCATCCCACTCCTTTTTTGGTCCATCTTCAATCTTCATGCCCGGAGGTGCATCCCATCGCTGACTATGTGGGCACGGAATGTAAGACCCTGTCCCTTGGTACCGGCCCTTTGTGCAGCATCCGCCGTCATCGCCGACACCCTGCACCTCCTCTCCGGTTCCCAGCCTTCGACGGTGAGCAGGGCCCGGGTTCGGTAGCGTCCATAAACCACCGAGATCAATGCCTCTTCCACACAGTCACACAGCATCTGCAACTCAGGCTCCATCTCAGCAACTCTGAAGGAAAGCTTTAGACCACCAAATCTGTGCCGGCCAGCGATCACCTTTTACACTAACACTATCCTACACAGAAGTGACAATTCACAACTTTAGCAAAGCTGAATTCACCTACAAACCTGCATGTCTTTGGAGTGTGGATGGAAACCGGAGCGCCCGGAGAAAACCCATGTGGTTACAGGGAAAACATACAAACTCCGTACCGGTAGCACCCGTAGCCAGGATTGGACCTGGCTGTAATTGTGTCAGCAACTCCACTGCTGTGCCACCGTGCTGTGCTACTTCCTGAGTGTACACACTGCGGACCTAAATACACAGCTCACTGTGGGTCTGATTCATGCTGAACACCACCAAACATTAATTCAAGCTATCGCACTGGTACAGTCAGCAATGAAATCTTACGTGCTCAGGGCAAACACCATAACTCTCTATGTCCTTCTCATCCTATCTGCTGTCTCACATACATGGAGCACGTAACTCTCCTCCAATTCCCCTTTACCATCTTCCAACAAGCTAACACCACAGTCTCATTCTTGATCAAAATACACAGTGCCGGAGTAAGTCAGTGGGTCAGGCAGCATCTCTGGAGGACATGGATCAGTGCCGTATTGGATTGGGATCCTTCTTCAGAACTGAAATGTCGCCGATCCATGTTCGCCAGAGATGCTGCTTGACCCACTGAGTTCTTCCAGCATTTTGTGTTTTTGTTCAAGATGCCAGCATCTACAGTTCATACAACATAGAACATGGATCATAGAACATAGATCATAAATCATAGAACATAGTCTATGTTCTGTTCTATGATCTATGACCTATGATTTATGTTCTATGATATGATAATGATTATCATAGATAGAAACATAGAAACATAGAAAATAGGTGCAGGAGTAGGCCATTCGGCCCTTCGAGCCTGCACCGCCATTCAATATGATCATGACTGATCATCCAACTCAGTATCCTGTACCTGCCGTCTCTCCATACCCCATGATCCCTTTAGCCACAAGGGCCACATCTAACTCCCTCTTAAATATAGCCAATGAACTGGCCTCAACTACCTTCTGTGGCAGAAACTCACCACTCTCTGTGTGAAAAATGTTTTCCTCATCTCTATCCTAAAGCAATTCCCCCTTATCCTTAAACTGTGACCCCTTGATCTGGACCTCCCCAACATCGGGAACAATTTTCCTGCATGTAGCCTACCCAACCCCTTAAGAATTTGTAAGTTTCTATAAGATCCCCCCTCAGTCTTCTAAATTCTAGCGAGTACAAGCCGAGTCTATCCAGTCTTTCCTCATATGAAAGTCCTGACATCCCAGGAATCAGTCTGGTGAACCTTCTCTGTACCCCCTCTATGGCAAGAATGTCTTTCCTCAGATTTGGAGACCAAAACTGTACGCAATACTCCAGGTGTGATCTCACCAAAACCCTGTACAACTGCAGTAGAATCTCCCTGCTCCTATACTCAAATCCTTTCTCTATGAATGCCAACATACCATTTGCTTTCTTCACTGCCTGCTGCACCTGCATGCCTACTTTCAATGATTGGTGTACCATGACACCCAGGTCTCGTTGCAACTCACTTTTTCCTAATTTGCCACCATTCAGATAATAGTCTACCCTCCTGTTTTTGCCACCAAAGTGGATAACCTCACATTTATCCACATTATACTGCATCTGCCGTGCATTTGCCCACTTACCCAGCCTATCCAAGTCACCTTGCAGCCTCCTAGCATCCTCCTCACAGCTAACACTGCCCCCCAGCTTGGTGTCATCTGCAAACTTGGAGATGTTGCATTCAATTCCCTCGTCAAAATCATTAATATATATTGTAAATAGCTGGGGTCCCAGCACTGAGCCTTGAGGTGCACCACTAGTCACTGCCTGCCATTCTGAAAAGAACCCGTTTACTCCTACCCTTTGCTTCCTGTCTGCTAGCCAGTTCTCTATCCACATCAATACTGAGCCCCCAATACCGTGTGCTTTAAGTTTGTATACTAATCTCTTATATGGGACCTTGTCGAAAGCCTTCTGAAAATCTAGATATAACACATCCACTGGTTCTCCCTTATCCACTCTACTAGTTACATCCTCGAAAAATTCTATAACATTCGTCAGACATGATTTACCTTTCATAAATCCATGCTTACTTTGTCCAATGATTTCACCACTTTCCAAATGTGCTGCTATCCCATCTTTAATAACTGACTCTAGCAGTTTCCCCACTACCGATGTTAGACTAACGTCTGCAATTCCCTGTTTTCTCTCTCCCTCCTTTTTTAAAAAGTGGGGTTATATTAGCTACCCTCCAATCCTCAGGAACTACTCCACAATCTAAGGAGTTTTGAAATATTATCACTAATGCATCCACTATTTCTGTGGCTATTCCTTGAGTACTCTGGGATGCAGACTATCTGGTCCTGTGGATTTATCAGCCTTTAATCCATTCAATTTACCCAACACCACTTCCAGGCTAACCTGGATTTCACTCAGTTCCTCCACCTTATTTGACCCCCGGTCCCCTGCTATTTCCGGCAGATTATTTATATCTTCCTTAGTGAAGACAGAACCAAAGTAGTTATTCAATTGGTCTGCCATGTCCTTGTTCCCCATCATCAATTCACCTGTTTCTGACTGCAAGGGACCTACCTTTGTTTTAACTAATCTTTTTCTCTTCACATATCTATAAAAACGTTTGCAGTCAGCTTTTGTTCCCTGTCAGTTTCCTTTCATAATCTATTTTCCCTTTCCTATTTAAGCCCTTTGTCCTCCTCTGCTGGACTCTGAATTTATCCCAGTCCTCTGGTAGGCTGCTTTTTCTGGCTAATTTGTATGATTCATCTTTTGTTTTTATACTATTTCTGATTTCCCTTGTTATCCATGGATGCACTACCTTCCCTGATTTATTCTTTTGCCAAAATGGGATGAACAATTGTTGTAGTTCATCCATGCAGTCTTTAAATACCTTCCACTGCACATCCACTGTCAACCCTTTAAGTATCACTTGCCAGTCTATCTTGGCCAATTCACATCTCATACCTTCAAAGTTACCTTTGTTTAAATTCAGAACCCTTGTTTCTGACTTAATTATATCACTCTCCATCCTAATGAAGAACTCAACCATATTATGGTCAGTCTTGCCCAAGGGGCCATGCACAACAAGACTGCTAACTAACCCTTCCTCATTACTCAATACCCAGTCTAGAATAGCCTGCTCCTCTACATGTTGGTTTAGAAAACTATCCTGCATACATTCCAAGAAATCCTCTTCCTCAGCACCCCTGCCCATTTGATTCACCCAATCTATATGTAGATTGAAGTCACCCATTATACCAGTTTTACCCTTGTTGCACGCATTTCTAATTTCCTGTTTGATGCCAACCCCAACTCCAATACTACTGTTAGGTGGCCTGTACACAAATCGCACTAGTGTTTTCTGCCCGTTAGAGTTTCGCAGCTCTACCCTTATCGATTCCACATCCTCCAAGCTAATGTCCTTCCTTTCTATTGCATTAATCTCCTCTCTCACCAGCAACGCTACCCCACCTCCTTTTCCTTTCTGTCTATCCCACCTGAATATTGAATATCCCTGGATATTCAGCTCCCAGCCTCGGTCACCCTGGAGCCATGTCTCCGTGATCCCAACTATAGCCTAGTCTTTAATAGCTATCTGCACATTCAACTCCTCCACCTTCGAATTGAGACACAAAGCCTTCAGGCTTGTTTTTACAACACTCTTACTCCTTACAAAAGTGGCCCCTTTTGATTTTTGCCCTGGAAGACCACCACCTCTTATTCTCTGTTTATTATGTTTTTCTTCTTTCCCCCCTACATGTTGGGTCTGAGTGATTCCCTTCTCTGCCTCCTGCCTCAGACACGATCTACTAGCTTTCTCTATTTGAGTCCCTCCCCACAACCGTTCTAGTTTAAAGTCCACCTAGTAGCATTTGCAAATTTCCCTGCCAGGATACTGGTCCCCCTCGGGTTCAAGTACAACCCGTCCTTTTTATACAGGTCACTCCTTCCCCAAAAGAGGTTCCACTGATCCAGAAACTTGAATCCCTGCCCTCTGCACCAGTCCTTCAGCCAGGCATTTATCCTCCACCTTGCTCCATTCCTACTCTCACTGTCGCATGGCACAGGAAGTAATCATGAGATTGTTATCTTTGCGGTCCTTTTCCTTAACTCTCTTCCTAACTCCCTCAATTCTCCTTTCAGGATCCCTTCTCTTTTTTTACCTATGCCATTGGTACCAATATGTACCACGACCTCAGGCTCCTCTCCCTCCCTTTTCAGGATATCTTGGACACGTTCAGACACATCCCAGACCCTGGCACCAGGGAGGCAAACTACCATCCGGGTCTCCGGACTGCGTCCACAGAATCGCCAATCTGACCCCCTAACTATAGAGTCCCCTATTACTAATGCCCTCCTCTTCTTTTCCATACCCTTCTGAGCAACAGGGCCGGTCTCTGTACCGCAGGCCAAGTCGCCGTTGCTACCCCCAGGTAGGCTGTCTCCCCCAACAGCATAGAACGTAGAACATAGATAATAGAACGTAGAACATAGAACATAGAACATAGAACATCGATCATAGATCATAGAACATAGAACATAGAACATAGATCATAGAACATAGATCATAGAAAAAAATGCTCTCCTCGCATGCTCATCACATTCACATTCAGTCTTTTCAGACAGCTGGTTTAGGGAAAATATTGAACAGAATCTGGTTAAAGTGGAGCTGTCATCTTTGTTCCTCCACACAGCATTTGTACAAGCCCTACCAGTGTTCTTGGCTGTCTCTGGGGCTGGACCTAACTGTTGGCCATCCTGATATCACCACCAATCTCGGCCTGAGAGAGATCTTATAGACCTCACCCCCCCCCCCCCCCCCCCAACACTGTTATTCCCTCTAGGGCGGCATGGTGGCACAGCGATAGATTGTTCCCTTAAAGCGCTTCCAGCGCCAGAGACATGGGTTTGATCCCGACTACAGGTGCTGTCTGTACAGAGTTTGCATGTTCTCCCCAAGACCATATCGTTTTTTTCCGAGATCTTCGGTTTCCCCCCACACTCCAAGGACGCACAGGCTTGTAGGTTAATTGGCTTAGTGTATATGTAAAATTGTCCCTAGTGTGTGTAGGATAGTGTTAGTGTGCGGGGATCGCTGGTCGGTGCGGACTCGGTGGGCCGAATGGCCTGTTTCGGGCTGTATCTCTAAACTAAACTGAAATATAATTCACATACAATATTAATGATTGCATTGTGTAGTTTCAAGTGTGCTGGTCAATACTATGGTATTTCTATGTGTCAGAAGGAACTGTAGATGCTGGTTTATACCGAAGATAGACACAAAGTGCTGGAGTAACTCAACGGGTCAGGCAGCATCTCTGGATGGAAGGAATGGGTGACGTTTTAGGTCTGTAGAAGGGTTCATACCTATAACGTCACTCATCCTTTTTCTCCAGAGATGCTGCCTGACCTACTGAGTTACTCCAGTACTCTATCTATGAAGTTTCTATTTTTTTTTCACTTATGCTACATTATATCTTTACAATAGAACTACATGTTAGACAGTTCCAGGAACATTCTCGTTTTTCAAGATGTTAAAAAGCAAGATTATTAGCATAACATTCCCTGAAGTCCAAATGATTGTGATATCTGGATATTCAGAAGAGGGTCTATTGTATTCAATGGTGTATAGTTTAATTTGACTGAATAGCACGTATAGAAAGCATTTCACTATATCTCTGTACATGTGACAACACATAAACCACTGACCCATTCACCTATGTTGACTGAATTTGCTGCAAGGAAGGTATTTGCTATAAGGAAAGGTTGTACAAACTTAGATTGTTTTCCATTGAGTTCAAAGTCTGAGTTGCATGATTGGTATAAAAACATATGAAAGGAATAGATAGGGTGGACAGTCAGAACCTTTTCCCCACGGTGGAATTGCCAAATAATAAGGGCGTAGGTTTAAGATCAGAGGGAGAAAGTTTATATTAGATTTACATGGTGAAGTTGTTACACGTAGTGGTGGGTGCCTTGAATGAGCTGCTGGGCGTGGTGGTGGAGGCAGGTATGACGGTGTTCTATTTTCAACTTTTTCCCGCGTTGGTCACGTTGCAGAGATTGCATGAACGCCCACATATATTGTACAGTTTCACTGTCCGTATCCTTTCATTATCAACTCCTCCACAGCCAACAATGGATCATTGTGGGCTCCATCTTTCCTGGGTCATCGGTGCCAGCTCTGATTTGTTCAGTACCTTTTGATGCCGCTAGTTTTTCCCTCTCAAATGAGTCTCAGTCTGAAGAAGGGTCTCGACAGTGTCAGAGGTTATGGGGTTAGGAGGGAAAAATCGATCAGCCATGATTGAATGGTGGAGTAGAAGGTGGGCCAAATGGGCTAATTCTACTTCAATCCCTGATGACTTTGTTTTCAGAAGTGGCAGCGGCCTCTACAGTCCATCTGTCTTTTTTTTCTTTTTGTACTGTTAAGTGCATGTTTTGATTGTAGTTTATATATTGTTTTTAGCTGTGTACTAGACCAAGTGCAGACCCGTTGGGTCTGTTCCCCCAATGTAGAGAGGGGGAGATAGAGGGAGAGCGAGGGGGAAGGGGGAGAGGGGGGGAAGGGAGGGGGGGGGGAAGGGAGGGGGAGAGAGGGGGAGGGAATCGGGTGGAGGGAATGGGGTGGGGGATGGGTGGAGGGGGGAAAGGGGTTTAGGGGAGGGAGGGAGGGCAGGGGGATGGGGCAGATGAAGGGGGGAGAGAGAGAGGGAGGAGGGAGGGAGAGGGGAGAGAGAGAGGGAGAGAGAGATGGGGAGAGAGAGAGATGGGAGAAACAGAGGGGGAGAGACAGAGAGAGTGAAATGCAATCGTGCGTCACGCGTTCAGAATGTTCTGGAAATAAAGCGTCCGCGTCTCATGCACGAAAGCTGTCAGCAGCTCTATGAAATTCAGGGGAGGACTATATACCCCCCCGGATATATCTGGATAATAGTAGCAATGATGCAAAATTTTGAGATTTTTAAAATCAAGTTTGTAATTTATCCCATCAGATAAAGCATAAAAAGAAGTTAAATTTGACACCTAATTCACTTTCAAATCTTCAGTATTAAGAAAGTTATGACCATTTTCATACTCGGAAATTAGCATCTTGTTCCCCATTGCCTTTCAATTCTTAACTCAAAAGCTGTGATCTAGAACAGTTAAAAGCCCATATCTTTCTTAAAAATTAAGAGAACTCAATGAAATTTTCAGTTATTATAGATTGAAGCATTCTGAAACAAATATGAAACAATCTTACTTAGATGACCTGAAATTAAAACATATAATTAGTTAGTTATCCAATTGTAGCTAATTACAAAATTCAATGAGTAGATCTAAACATCTATCCATTTCTTAAGAAAAGATAAACTTTTTTTAATTGCCTAAGTGTCCAAATAAAATTCACACAATAATCCACAATATAACATAATTTTTAAATCTCATTTTCATGAATTTCTGGGCCAAATGGAAGGAATTTAGTGTTTAATGCCTGTAAATTAATGGCCATTTAAATCAACTAGCAAGTGGGCTTTAGTGGAATGCGGTGGATTGGAACGTTGTGGTTGTGGTGAAGTTGGAAGGAAAAATACTGTTGGTTCATACATTTTTTTTGGACCCCATTTCGCAACATGAAAATATTATTAAAGCCACCATAAAAACCAACTTTTAATATAAAAATAAACCGTGTACCTTTTTTTCTCCCCTACGCAAAATCCTTCCCGTTGTCGGCGCTCACGGCTTTTGAAGGTGATTTTTAAATTACTGTAGATAATAAATAATCTAGCGTAATTTTAAAATACCTTCATTAATGAAATGTCGGAGCGATTTTTCTTCCGCAACAAAATCGCCCGACATGGATCGATTTGCCCTGTCTGTGGAAAAATGGCACTTTAAGCCCGCCCCCCTCTGAAAGGCGCCAAAGTCACGCACACGGGGAGCGGCAGAACTGCAGCGCTGCTCAAGGTAAGTTTTGTAACATACCTAATAATAGAACATAGAAAAAAATGCTCTCCTCGCATGCTTGTCACATTCACATTCACGGTATTTTCAGACAGCTGATTTAGCAAAAATATTGAAAATATTTAGCGAAAATATAGAACAGAATCTGGTTAAAGTGGAACTGTCATCTTTGTTCCTCCGCACAGCATTTGTACAAGCCCTACCAGTGTTCTTGGCAGTCTCTGGGGCTGAACCAACTGTTGGCCATCCTGATATTACCACCAACCTCAGCCTGAGAGAGATCTTATAGACCCCCCCCACACACACACACACAAACACAGCGGGTGTGATCTAAGCTGTCAATGATGACTGCAAATTTATTTAAAAATTAAATAAAGTTAATGTTAAGAATTAGTGGTGGGTTACAGGTGGGGGGGGGGGGGGGCAGGCTGGGCGGGGCCAGGAAGCAGTTGGGCAAAGGCATTGTGAGGTCAGCGGGCGGGGCCAGGTGGAGCCTATAGGCAGGCTGGGGGGGCAGGGCCGGGCAGGGCCAGGAGCAAAGGCATTGTGAGGTCAGCAGCTGGGCAACCTTAATATTTAAAAAAAATGTCAGTTTGGTTATAAAATTTTAGTAAATATCTCGGGAAATAATCGACCAAATTTATAGGGGATTGAATTGTTGAAACCATAAGGAAATTTTCTACCAAAAGATGTAAAAATATCTCTGTTATTGAAACGTCAGCAGCTGGGCAGCGGTGGCGTGAGATGGCACTGTGACTCATGCAGCAGTTTGATTTTAGTGGGACCATGTGAAGGTTCCAATCTCCCACCCCTGTCCCATTGTGATGTCATATATGTAAATGAAATCCATTGTGATTGGACATGTAATGTGGCACTGTGATTTGTGCAGCAGTTTGTTTTAAATTTAAAAAAAAATTTCTTTGAACAATTTTATTCAAAATCTGGGGAAATAATCGACCGAATTTAGAGAGGAGTAGATTTATGAAATCATAAGTTAAATTCCTACTGAAGTTGTAAAAATCCTCACGCTTTTGCATCTGGTTTTCGAGGAGATGCGTTTCAAAAGAAAAATGACATACACACACACAAACACATGCCGAGTTTTAAAAGTATACTAGACCAAGTGCAGACCCGTTGGGTCTGTTCCTCCAATGCCCGGTTGCGGTGGGTGTGGGGGGGGGAGGGGGTTGCTGGAGGGGCGGGGAGAAGGGGGTTTAGGGGAGGGTGGGGAGAGAGAGATGGAGCAGGGGGAGATGGGTGGGGGCAGTCCATCTATTCCCCACTCCCACTCCTCACCCTCTATTCCCACACTCTCCCTCCTCACCTCCCCCATTCCCCCCTCTCCCTCCCTACTCCCTCCTCCCTCCTCTCCCTCAATCCCCCGACTCCCCCTCTTCACCGCCCCATGATCGGGCCTTACCCCGCCCACCCGTCACCTTATCTTCTCTCCCGATCTGCAGAGCATGCCGGCGTGAGAGTGGAGCTGTGGGTTTCTGACCAAAGCTCCTGCTTATGACTCTCTTCAGCGCGCAGGGGACGGGAGGGGCGCGCAGTTGGGCGGGGCTTTGTGAGCTGCACCAGCTTCACGGAACTGATGCCTTATCTCTCCTCCCGATCGGCAAAGCATTTTGTGAAGGGTGGGTGGGGGGGTTTTGAGCGGGCGGGCGCATGGGCGATTCCAGCTGCGGGAGGCGCGGCGTGGCGTGAGCATAGTTGGAGGGGGGGAGTGCGCGGGCGAGTCCAGCTGTGGCAGGCACGAGCGTAGTTGGAGGGAGGGGGAGCTGCCAAATGAAGAGAGAGAAGCGGCTTCGGATTGGTCGCATGTGGGATTGTGACGTAAGCAGCTCGTGAGGTGCCGTTTCGATTTTAAAGTGAGTGTGGGGGGGGGGGAGAATTTTATTAAAAAATGTGTACATAAAAATGTCTAAATGTAATGAGGAGTAAATCCGTGAATGTAGAATCTGTTCCCCCAACGCGCGTTTACGGGGGGTGGGGGGTTGTTGCGTGGCGGCATGCAGCGCCACACACACTAACCACCCGCATACTAACTACCCCCTTGATATTATATTAATATTATTAATTAGATCCTTTTACCCCATTAGAGAGTGAGGGCAGAGAGACAATGGGGAGAGATAGTGAGAGAGGCAGAGACAGAAGGGAAAGAGACGGGGGGGGGGTGTTGGAGGAGAGGGAGGGTGGGGGAGGAGCGGAGAGAGAGATGGGAGGAGAGAGAGGGGAGAGGGGAGCTGAGAGGGGGGCAATGGAAGGGGGGAGATGGGTGAGAAGGGAGGGGGAGAGGTGGGCGGAAGGGAGGGGGAGAGGTGGGGGAAGGGGGTTTAGGGGAGGGCAGGGGAGGGCAGTGGAGAGGAAGGGGGAGGGAGAAAGAAAGGGGGAGGGAGAGAGAGAGGGGGGAGGGGGGAGAGCGAGGGGGGAGAGAGCGAGGGGGGAGAGAGCGGGGGGGAGAGAGAAGGGGAGGGAGAGAGAGAACGGGGGAGGGAGAGAGACACGGGAGGAGGGAGAGAGAGAGAGAGAGAGAGAGAGAGAGGTCGTGTTTTCTTCTCAGCTCTGCTAAGAGAAGGATTGAAGCAGCCTTTCAAGGATTTTGTCGCCGAAGAGGACACAGACACAGGGGGGTTTCATAGTCTAACTTATCGTTGGGCTGTTGAAGCTTTCCTCTGGTCTGGGATGCCTCCAACAGTGAGAGAATTCCTGAGTTTCTCCACATTGTCGAGGGTGCGGTTGTCATTGGCGGATTGCCAATAGTGCCTGTGATCGTGGGTTTGGAATATTGGCGGTGTCTTTGTTGTTTTTAGCGCCGTTTCTCTGCCCTAAAGTCATTTTGCTCAGTGCGGCTGCCTGGCTTAATGTGAAGAAGGTACTTGTGCTTCCGGCGAGACTGCGATAGAGCTTTCCAAAAGCTGCTCTTGGCTGTGGACGAACCTGGGGACTTTCCTGCTTCTGCTGGAGGTTTCTGTTTTCTGCTGCCTGTCTTTGACTGTGACTGTCTCTGGGACTTAACTTGGAGCTGTGCTGCTGAGGTGCCTGGAGCTGGTTTGTGCCTCTGTGAGGATGGCGATGGAAGGGGCGCGGCCGAAGGTCCGGACCTACGCAGCGATGGCATCAGTGGCGGGTGCGAGGCCATCTGAGCTTGAGCCTCATGTCGACTTGGATGGGGACAGTTTTGGTATTTCTGTTCAAACTGGGCCTATGATGTCGAGGGGGGAAATTACGAAGGCCATGAATGAACTTCTTGGGAGGGGGGCTATTGTCTCTTCTGAGCTCGAAAGAGGAAAGGTGGAGATGATACCCGGGAGTGTGTGGCCCGAGCGTTGGAGGAGGGGATCTCAGTGGGGGGGGTCCACATACAGGTGGATCCGTGGGTATCTAGGGTGAGACCGGTTCTTCTGCGGAGCTGCCCCACCTATTTTTCGGATGCAGTACTTATTCCACACCTGTCCAAGTTCGGGGAGGTGCGGTCTAAATGTTTTCGTCTCTTGCATCCCGGGGGGGACCCAGAGGAGAAAGGGGTCTTCAGTTTCAAGAGGAGGGTGTTCATGAAGGTGGGTGAGGGGGATGGTGCCGAGGGGAGTTTTGAGGTGGTGCATAAGGGTGTCCCCAGAACCGTGCGTTGGAGTTGGGGAAAGGCACGGTGTCATGCGTGCGGCGAATTTGGACATCTCCGTAGGGAGTGTCTGTTTCGCGGGGGCACTGCTAGAGGTTCTAGTGCAGTGGCCCAGGAAAGCGCTGCTGGCCCATCTGGGGTGGCTTGTCAAACCTCAGCGGCGTGGGGCGGTACTGCTGACCCGGCTAAGGTTGCCAGTTCTGCCTTGGTGACCCGGGGCGGCAGTGCTAAGCCTTCTGGGTCCGTAGGTTCCGCTTTGGGGACCCTGGGCAGTGAGAGCCCACGCCCCCCACACCCCCCACGTCTTGCGCCTGTGGCGGCGGATGGAGGTGGGGCGCAGGAGGAGGGGAGTGTTGAGGGGGGGTTTTGGGAGAAGCAGGGGAAGCACAACAAGAAGAAGGAGAGGGATAGGGCCGCCCGAGCGAAGAAAGTGCAATCGGGTGAGTTTAGCTCCAGTGTGGTGCAGACTGCACCTGCTGGGGCCCAGGGGGGAGTTGCGGTGGTTCGGAAGGGGGTAAAGAAGCCTAAACGTGTGGGTGGCAAAGTGGATGGGGGTAATGTGGGGGCGGATGACCCTTCCCTTATGGAGGTTACCGCACCTCCGCATGCGAGTGGGACTAAAAGGAGGCATCTGCCTGGTGAAGATGAGGAAGGGCGTGGGTCCAGAGCGAAGGGGATGTTTTTCTCCGGGCTTTCCACCACTGAGGTGGCTGAAAGTGGTCTTGACCCGGTGTCTTCTGGGTCGGTGGTTGGGCCTTCTCTTCATGGATCTACAACGGGTGTCACAGGACTGGGTGCTGAAGTTGATTCCGGTGGAGTTGTGTCCACTGGGCGGGAGTCTGTCCCTTCATCTCAGGGGCCCTCTGAGGGAGTTATCTCGGCGGGTGCTGTGGTTAACTCCCTTGGGTGTGTACCCTCTGGGTCGGACGAGGTCCCCTCGTTTCAGAGGCCTACTGAGGGTGCTAGCACGTTAGGTGACGTGGTTGGCTCCCCTGGTAGTGTGCCCTCTGTGACGGGGGATGTGCAGAGTCAGGCCGAGGGGGGAGTTTCGGGGGTGTTGTCGTTCAAGTCTGTGCTCCATATCGGTGCCAGTGGAGGTGCTGGGGGGCGGGATGCCCCACCGGATGAGCTGTCTGGGGTGAGTTTAATAGCAGGTGGTGATTCTCTGGGTGATGCCTGTGGAGAGGGCACTCTGGATGATGTGGAGGTCAGGGCTGTTATGGGTTGTGATCCTCTTTCAGACTCCGAGGGTGCCAGTGTTCCACAGGCCCTGCGGATGCCTCTTGTTGTTGCTTCCCCAGGCCCAGAAGAGGAGGGTGATGGTAGCGTGCAGGAGCCCAGCCATTCAGAGGGCTGCGAGTCTCAGGCAGGGGTGTCGGGACCCACCCCCAGCATTGATCCGGGGGGTCGTGTCATGGCTGAGGAGGGGGACAGCGATGCGGCCAGTGGGTGTGGCACAGAGAGTGATTTGTCAGAGAGTTCTGGTCTTTCTGAGGTTGTTGATTCAGGTGCGAGCGGGTTGGCTGCGAGCCCAGACTCCAAGGCCGTGTCTGAGGCGAAGCTTATTGTTGAGGTGCGAGAGTTCCTAAAAGCAAGCCGTGCTCCCAAAACATTATGGTTTGCTGCTACAAGGCGGTGGGAGGATTGTCTAGATTTTCAGGCGAGTCTCGAGGCTATCCTTAGTAACAAGGATAGTGGTCTTTCTGACTCGGATTTGGGGCAGTTTCGGGGTTTTTTGAAGGTCCTCAGAAAAGGAGTTCTTGCGACTACAGGGAGTGTGAGGGTCTCAATCTAATGTGCCTACACATTCACAGTAGCTACATTAAATTTAAATGGGAGTAGAGCGAGTTTTCGAAGATTTCAGCTCTTATCAGCCGTAAGGGAGGGGAGATTTGCAGTTTGTTATCTGCAAGAGACACATACCGTTGCTAGTGATGAACCTACCTGGCAACTGGAGTGGGAAGGGAGGGTTTATATGAGCCATCTCAGCTCAAATTCGAGTGGGGTGGCTTTTCTGTTGGCCCCAAATTTTCTGCCAAGCATTTTAAAGGTGCAGGAAGTGGTGCCAGGACGTTTGCTCCATCTGGCCGTGAGCCTGGATGGCATGCCATTGCATTTCATTAACGTGTATGCCCCTAGCTCCGGCACGATGCAGGCCGGCCTACTTCGGGAGGTGAATGCTCTGTTGGGCACTATTGATAGGGGAGAGTGTGTCTTCCTTGGTGGGGACTTTAATTGCACACTTGAGGTGCGGGACCGTTCTGGTACTCAGTGTGCGCCTGCTGTAGCGAAGAAGCTGAGAGGCTTGAATGACTCCTTTGAGTTGGTTGATGCTTGGAGGGACCTTCACCCTGATTCCACTGCTTTTTCGCGGAGGTCTGAGGGCGGTGGTTCCCGCATTGATCGGTTTTATATTTCCCGAGCGTTTGTTTCCCGTGTCTCAGCGGCCTCAATGCGGCTGGTGCCGTGCTCGGACCATTGTCTGGTGCGTGTGGATTTTAATCCAGCGTGCGTTCGGGCTGGGTCCGCGTACTGGCACTTTAACAACAGGCTGCTGGAGGATCGGTGTTTCCGGGAGTCATTCACTCGGTTTTGGGTGAAGTGGAGAGAGAGGCAGAGGTGCTTCTCTTCCCTTAGGCAGTGGTGGGATGTGGGTAAAGCTCACATCCGTCTCTTTTGTAAGGAATATACATGGGGGTCGACTGGGAGGCGGGACTCAGCGGTCGGGAAGCTGGAGAGGGAGATACAGGACGCTGAGTCTCGCCTGGGTCAGTTTGGTGAAGACTCCAGCGAATGGGGAGAGTTTCAGAGGAAGAAGGAGGTTTTGAGGAGTCTGCTGCTTGAGCGATGTCGAGGCGCATACGTGAGGTCTCGGGTCCAGATGCTGCACGAGCTGGACCGAGCGTCGCCTTTCTTTTTCTCTTTGGAGAAGGGGCGGGGAGCTCGAAAACAGCTCGTGGAGTTGCTTGCAGATGATGGCTCCTCTGTCACTGATCCAGAGAGGATTAATGCCTTGGTTAGGTCCTTTTATGGGTCCCTGTTCTCTGCGGAGGGTTTCAGTGTGGAGGCTCAGCAAGTTCTGTGGGAGGGTCTACCGACCGTGGATAGGGAGGAGGCTGATCTTCTTGATGGCCCCTTATCTTTGGAGGAGTTGACTCGCGCCTTGCATCAGCTCAGGAGGGGTAAGTCCCCCGGGCTGGATGGGTTGACGGTGGAGTTTGTTAGAGCTTTCTGGGACATTCTAGGGGGTGACTATATGTTGGTTCTGGGGGAGAGCCTGGCGACTGGAGTGATGCCTCTCTCGTGGCGTAGGACGGTTGTTGTCTTGCTGCCTAAGAAGGGCGAACTCCGTTTGTTGAAGAACTGGCGTCCAGTCTCTCTCCTTTGCACAGAATATAAAATGTTTGCACGGGCAATGGCAAATCGCCTGGGCTCCGTGCTGCATCAATTGATTCATCCTGATCAATCTTATACAGTCCCTGGCCGGTCCATCCAGGATAACATCCACCTGGTTAGGGACCTGATTCATTTAGTCCAGGGTACTGGTGAGTCAGCTGCTTTTCTGTCTCTTGATCAGGAGAAGGCTTTTGATAGGGTAGAGCATGAATACCTCTTCGGGACGTTGCAAGCGTTTGGGTTTGGACCGCATTTCGTGGCCCGGGTCCGGCTTTTGTACGCTGCTGCGGAGTGCCTTGCAAAGGTTAATGGCGCGGTGCTAGCTCCTTTTCATTTTGGGAGGGGGGTCCGCCAGGGGTGCCCTATGTCGGGCCAGTTGTATTCGGTCTGTGTGGAGCCGTTCCTGTGTCTTCTTCGGAGGAGGTTGACAGGCCTGGCCCTACCTGGCCCGCGGGTTGAGGTGATTCTATCGGCGTATGCCGATGACGTACTTCTTATGTTCAATGATCCTGGTGACCTGCGGAGGATGCGTGACTGCCAGGAGATTTTCTCGGCTGCATCTTCTGCTAGGATTAACTGGAGTAAGTGCTCTGGACTTTTGGTGGGTCAGTGGCGGGTAGACTCCCTGCCGGAGGAGATGGCATTGTATGCGTGGAGTACCACGCACCTCCTCTATCTGGGGGTGTACCTGAGTCCCACTGAGGATGTTTGGCCGGCAAACTGGCAAGAGTTGGAGACGAAGGTGGTTGCTCGGCTGGGGCGCTGGTCAGGCCTGCTAGGAGTTCTCTCCTTTCGGGGGAGGGTGCTGGTCATAAACCAGCTGGTGGCCTCTATGTTATGGTACTGGCTGGCTACTCTTGTCCCGCCCTCTATATTTGTAACTGCTATACAGAAGAAGCTGGTGGATTTCTTTTGGGGAAATAGGAAGCATTGGATTTCCGCGGCGGTCCTGAAGCTTCCGTTAGAGGAGGGAGGCCAGTCCTTGGTGTGCGTGCGTACCCAGGTGGCAGCTCTCCGTCTCACGACTCTGCGGAGATACATGTATGTAGAGAACCCTCCCAGATGGCACGCTCTGGCCACGTATTTTTTTCGTCAGGGTCGTTGCCTAAGGGGGGTCTCGCGGCTCCCGGTGGCGGGCGTCAGTCGACCCGCTCTAAGGGGCTTGCCTGTTTTCTACAGGGATGTGTTAAGAGTGAGGAATTTGGTGGTGTTCAGCCAGAGTGTTGCTCCACGAGGAGAGGGGGATGTTGTGGCTGCGGGTGTGGCTGGTCCTCATCCTGTCATGGTGGGTGTCGAGGAGAGGCGCGAGCCTAGAGTGGTTCAGATAGAGCTTACCCCCGCTCCGTCAGATCTGCTCATCGGGCCTAGGCTCCGGGATATTTCTCGGCCTCCGGCTCCGCATAATCTGAGCTGCCTTTCTGAGATGACCAGCATGCCATTTTGTGATGCAAGGAGACGCGCACTGTATAGGATGCTCCTGCACATTCTGAACCACCGTGCCTTCGTCTCCCGTCCTGACTCACCATGGAGGACGGTGTTACCATCCGAAGGCAGCGGGGGGCCCCAGTGGGGGTCCTTCTATAAGGGAGTCGTACCCCTTTATATTGGGGACCTGGGGTGGAGAGTGCTGCATGGAGCGGTGGTTTGTAATAAACTTTTGAGTCGGTTCACGGGCTCGTCCGCCGCATGTATTTTCTGCGGAGAGGAGGAGACCGTATTCCATGTGTATATGGAGTGTGTGAGGTTACTGCCCCTGTACCAATATCTGAAGGGGTTGTTCCTCAAGTTCTGGCTGCATTTTAGCCCCACAATCCTGGTGTTTGGACTTAAGGCAGGGAGTGGGGAGAGCCGAGTGTGGGGGGGGGAATTACCTGTCGGTTTGCTCCTCGGCCTGGCCAAGATGGCCATACGTGGGTCCAGGCAGCGGGCGGTCGACGGTCAGGCGAGAGTCGGCTGCCTGCCCCTCTTTCGGGCCTACGTCCGTGCACGTGTGTCCCTGGAGAGGGAACACGCGGTGTTCACGGGGACTCTTGAGGCCTTCCGTCAGCGCTGGTCACCGCGTGGGGTTGAGGCGATTATAAATGAATGTACTGTTGTACTTCAATGATCTGTTCGTTATAGTGTGATTTTTGATTGTGTTTTGATGTATTGTATTTTGTGATTTGTGTCAAATAAAGTTTTTGAAATTAAAAAAAAAAAAAAGAGGGTGAGAGAGAGAGGGGGAGAGAAGGGGGAGAGAGAGGGGGGTAGAGAGTGAGAGCAGATAGAGAATGGGGAAAGGGAAAGAGAAAGAGAAAGAGAAAGGGGCAGAGACAGGGCAAGAGACAGAGGGAGAGGGGGTGGAGGGGAGGTGGAGAGGGAGGGTGAGGGAGGTAGGGTGGGTGAGGGAGTGGGGAAGGAGGGGAGAGAGAGGTGGGAGGAGGGAGATGGGGGGGAAGGGAAGGGGGGAGAGGTGGGGGGAAGGGAGGGAGAGAGGTGCGGGAAAGGGAGGGGGAGGGGTGGAGGGAGGGGGGTAGGGGAGGGGCAGAGGGGAGGGTGGGGAGGGGTGAAAGGGAGGAGGGAGATGGGGTAGGGGAGGAAGGGGATAAGAGTGTGGAGGGAGGGGGAGAGGGGTGGGGGCGAGAGGGGAAAGAGAGGGGCGGTAAAGTGGGAGGGGGAGATAGGGGCAGTCCATCTATTCCCCACTCCCTTTTAGGTCTTTATTCTCTGGAGCGCAGAAGGTTAAGGGGGGACTTGATAGAGGTCTTTAAAATGATGAGAGGGATAGACAGAGTTAATGTCGACAAGCTTTTCCCTTTGAGAATAGGGAAGATTCAAACAAGAGGACATGACTTTAGAATTAAGGGACAGAGGTTTAGGGGTAACATGAGGGGGAACTTCTTTACTCAGAGAGTGGTAGCAGTGTGGAATGAGCTTCCAGTGGAAGTGGTGGCGGCAGGTTCGTTGGTATCATTTAAAAATAAATTGGATAGGCATATGGATGAGAAGGGTATGGAGGGTTATGGTATGAGTGCAGGCAGGTGGGACTAAGGGAAAAAAGTTGTTCGGCACGGACTTGAAGGGCCGAGATGGCCTGTTTCCGTGCTGTAATTGTTATATATGAATTAGGTCGTGAAAGTGGGACAAGCCCTTTCGCCTGTTGCTGAGACCACAACTGTTTCAAATCACCACCATGAAGGAATCCACAGTTTGCGTAACACCATACAAAACATGTCGCTCTTCCGTAGAGTCAGGCTCCGTGCAGAGCCGGTGACGCAGACATGAATAACCATGGGTGCACGAACAGAGAAGGCAGCCGTTGTTTATGTCAAGCATTAATGACTGTCTAATTCATCACACAAATCTACGGTTGACTGATCACAGCTCAGAACCACAAATCAGATACACTTAGACCTCAGGCTGTTTCAGAGGTGACTTCCAGCGCGCTTCAGAAACCGTCTCCAGGGAGATGGGGGGGTTACATAGATTCAACCTTTGTTCATTGCAGAGTTAGCTTTTAATCATAGGGCTTAAATCTATCCTGGTAATTCTCAGTGGTTTATTAGCGACTCTGAAAGGTCCCCCTGCGGCTAGATAGTAAATAATATCGTGGCAGCTAGTAGGATGTGATAGGTGACGTCAGTGGGATGTTGGGACTGTAATGGTCCAGACTGGAGCAGCATGTCTGTGAGCTCCCTGCAGCTGAGCCACTCCGATGGTTCACTCACGGGTTAGAATAGACTGTGATATTTCATCCCCTCCTGAGCTCCACCACTGTGTGTGTTGCACTGGCTCTAAGCACAGGGACTCTGCCAACTGAACCTACTGCCATGTGGCCTTGCTGAAACCAGGGGCTGCAGTCTGCTGCGATCACACACTATGCCATGTGAGCTGGCACGTCCCCAACACCAGCCTCAGCACTGCCTCCCAGGCTTAGTGTGGGCCGAAGGATTAAGAGGTTTTGACAAACATCACCAGCACATGTTCCTGTAGTGATGGTTTTATTGCAAGGCAGTTTGTCGCCTGTTAATGCCTCTCAAATATCCAACCATGTGAACCAAGGGAGGCAACAGACCTCTGTCAGGTCAGATCCAGTCTGATCGAGTTTATTGCCACATGCACGTATGGTGAGGAGCGCAGACAGGCGAAGCACGGTGGCGCAATCGTAGAGTTGCTGCCTTAAAGTGCCAGAGATCCGGGTTCGATCCTGGCTATGGGCGCTGTCTGTACGGAGTTTGTACGTTCTCCCAGTGACCAGTAGGAGCTTTCTCCAAAATCTTTGGTTTCCTCCCACACTCCAAAGATGTACAGGCTTGTAAGTTAATTGGCTTGGTATAAATGTAAAAATTGTCCATAGTGTGTGTAGGATAGAGACAGTGTGACCCGAAACGTCGCCTATCTCCTTCGTTCCTTAGATGCTGCTGCACCCGCTGAGTTTCTTCAGCTTTTTGTGTAACCCTCGATTCTCCAGCATCTGCAGTTCCTTCTTTAACAACATAGTGTGTGGAGATCGCTGGTTGGTACGGACTCAGTGGGCCGAAGGGCCTGTTTCCGGGTTGTATCTCAAAACTAAGTAAATTAAACTAAACGATAGTGCAAACTCTGCCACATTACAGACACATGGACTCAGAGAAACACAAAAACATAATTTATGTATCAATTATACATAATTTGCACGTAAAACCCTGCAATGCGGTGAAAGGAAACGACTGTTGTGTAAAAGATGAGATTCACCAGAAATGCAACCCCCACTGATTACTAATGTGCAGCCTTCCTCAACCCCTTCTCCTCAACCCCGTCTCCTCACCCCCCCTCTCCTCAACCCCCCCTCTCCTCACCCCCCCCTCCTCAACAACCCCCTCTTCTCACCCCCATCCTCAATCCCCCCCTCCTCACCTTCTCCTCACCCCCTCTCTTTTCAACCCCCCTCTCATCACCCCCTCTCTTCTCAACCACCCCCTCTCCTCAATCCCCTCCCTGCACCTCAATGATATTGTAATGTTTGACATGTGCCTGATTATTGCTTGTGGGACGGTTCCAGTGGAGACGGAGATCTGATTCTGGGAGTGAATCCCGACTGCAGAATGCATTACTGATTCAAGGGCTGATTCTGAAGTCTGAGTCAGATGGATGAATTTGAGGATAGATTCCAGAGAGAGTTGTTCCCGAGACATGCATACAGCATTGTTGGTTCATGTTGCTTCTTGAAAGAATCCAGTATTTCTCTTTCCATGTCGATTTCTGAACTGCTGGAATGATTTCTCATTCATGGGAAAACTCCAGAATGTATTAGACTATTGACCAGGGAAGATGGTGAGATTAATGAATCCAATGTTCTGGAGGGTTACACAAAAAGCTGGAGAAACTCAGCGGGTGCAGCAGCATCTAAGGAGCGAAGGAGATAGGCGACGTTTCGGGTCGAGACCCTTCCTCAGACTGGTAGAGATAACCTGGATAGAACCTTTAGAGGAATAGAGTCATCCGGCATGTAAACAGGCTCTTCGGCCTGACTAGCCCACACCGGCCAACATGTCCTACCTACACTAGTCCCATCTGCCTGTGCATGTCCCATATCCCTCTAAACCTATCCTATCCATGTACCTGTCCAAATGTCTCTCAGTACCTGCCACAACTACCTCCTCTAACAGCTTGGTCCATACACCCACCACCCTTTGTGTAAAAATATTACTTCTCAAGTTCCTATGGTAGACAAAGATGCTGGAGAAACTCAGCGGGTGAGGCAGCATCTATGGAGCGAAGGAAATAGGCGACGTTTCGGGTCGAGACCCTTCTTCAGACAGGTTCCTATTAAATCTTTCTCCCCCCTCACCTCTGTCCTCTCATTTTCGATTCCCCTACTCTGGGAAAAATACTTTACCCAATCTATTCCTGTAAATCTTGTACATTTCTATAAGGTCACCCCCATCCTCCTGTGCTCCAAGGAATGAAGCTCTATATTGCTCAACCTCTCCCCATAGCTCAAGCCCTTGAGTCCTGGCAACATGAATGAATAAATGTTTATTGTCCAAATATGTTCACATACAAGGATTTTGCCTTGGTGCTCCGCTCGCAAGTAACAACATGACATACAGTGACAATTAAGAACGACACATAAAACATTAAACATTAATAATAAAACATTATCGATTGCTGGCAAATACTGGCAGCAAATAATGACACAAGTAATCAGATTATCTCTGGTGGTATTAATGACGGCATTAAAGTTTGGGACATCCGACAAAACAAGTCAATTTCTACTTCCTCACATCCTAACATCCTCATATGAAAGCTACTGTGTTCCACCGTCAAAACTATGATCCCAACTACAACTAATTTCCAAACTCTTGGAGTCTCGAGTCAGCACCCCCCCCCCCCCCCCCCCCCCCCCCACCACTGGATGCTTGACTTCCTGACCCACGAACTACATACATTAAGGATAGGCAACAAAGCATCCTCCAGGATCATTCTTACCAATGGAATGCCATAAGGATGCATTGTCAGTCCCCTACTGCACTCCCTGTAATGTCTGTGTATAACTCTGTTGTGACCAGCGCAATGATTACACGCCCGACATCTTGTAAGAAGAGTTTATTTCCAACAACTAACAGAAACTTCTAGAAGGTCACTTGACCTCAGTCATGAGGCACAGGCACGCCAGCTTCTACTCCTGGCCTCAAGGGGCGCTGGCATTTACATTACATCTCCCACTTCAACGTTGGGGTTAATTTAACCTTTAATCAATTTAATGTGGATCACAAACATTTTCAATACTAATATATTTGACAAATACAAACGTTACATCTCCCCTTCAACTTGGCGGTTTCATTTACGTGTACGTCCATGGCATATCAATGAAAATACAGCACTATTAAAGCCAATTAGATTTGGCTTCATTTAATTCAGCAGAACATTTGCACATTTCCCATATAGTTTACTTTAATACTCTTTTGCATTTGATTTAAATTCTGCTTATGAACTTTAATATTCACATAAATGTTTGCATTAGAATCAATTAAGAGTGCTGCTGTTTTCCACTTTAACATCAAAACTCCAGGGTTTTGTCTCGTTGCCACTCACAGCGCCTGGGAGACCGGCTCCTGCCTCTCGCTGCATCTTGGCGCATCGTGTCATCTGGGGGACTGGCCCCTTCTGGGAGACGATTTCTTGCTTCTGGGAGACTGGCTTCTCTGTCAAGGTTTCTCGCCGCGTCTGGCTACAGGTGGCCTATCCCCAGCTACAGGGCTCTAACCTGGGCTACAGGTCTCCATCCTGGGCTACAGGTCTCCATCCTGGGCTACAGGGCTCTAACCTGGGCTACAGGGCTCTAACCTGGGCTGCAGGGCTCTATCCTGGGCTACAGGTCTCTATCCTGGGCTACAGGGCTCTATCCTGGGCTACAGGGCTCTATCCTGGGCTACAGGGTCTCTATCCTGGGCTACTGGTCTCTATCCTGGGCTACAGGGCTCTAACCTGGGCTGCAGGGCTCTATCCTGGGCTACAGGTCTCTATCCTGGGCTACAGGGCTCTATCCTGGGCTACAGGGCTCTATCCTGGGCTACAGGGTCTCTATCCTGGGCTACAGGGCTCTATCCTGGGCTACAGGGCTCTATCCTGGGCTACAGGGGCTCTATCCTGGGCTACAGGGCTCTATCATGGGCTACGGAGCTCTATCCTGGGCTACAGGTCTCTATCCTGGGCTACAGGGCTCTATCCTGGGCTACAGGTCTCTATCCTGGGCTACAGGGCTCTATCCTGGGCTACAGAGCTCTATCCTGGGCTACAGGGCTCTATCCTGGGCTACAGGGCTCTATCCTGGGCTACAGGGCTCTATCCTGGGCTACAGAGCTCTATCCTGGGCTACTGGGCTCTATCCTGGGCTACAGAGCTCTATCCTGGGCTACAGGGCTCTATCATGGGCTACGGAGCTCTATCCTGGGCTACGGAGCTCTATCCTGGGCTACAGAGCTCTATCCTGGGCTACAGGGCTCTATCCTGGGCTACAGAGCTCTATCCTGGGCTACAGAGCTCTATCCTGGGCTACAGGTCTCTATCCTGGGCTACAGAGCTTTATCCTGGGCTACCGGGTTCTATCCTGGGCTACAGAGCTCTATCCTGGGCTACGGGTCTCTATCCTGGGCTACAGGGCTCTATCCTGGGCTACAGGTCTATATCCTGGGCTACAGGTCTCTATCCTGGGCTACAGGGCTCTATCCTGGACTACAGAGCTTTATCCTGGGCTACAGGGCTCTATCCTGGGCTACAGGGCTCTATCCTGGACTACAGAGCTCTATCCTGGGCTACAGGGCTCTATCCTGGGCTATGGGTCTCTATCCTGGGCTACAGGGCTCTATCCTGGGCTACGGGTCTCTATCCTGGGCTACAGGGCTCTATCCTGGGCTATGGGTCTCTATCCTGGGCTACAGGGCTCTATCCTGGGCTACGGGTCTCTATCCTGGGCTACAGGGCTCTATCCTGGGCTACGGGTCTCTATCCTGGGCTACAGGGCTCTATCCTGGGCTACAGAGCTCTATCCTGGGCTACAGGTCTATATCCTGGGCTACAGGGCTCTATCCTGGGGTACAGGGCTCTATCCTGGCCTACTGCTGCTCTCTGCTGCTTTCGAGGCAAGGCCGTGTGCTTATGCTTCGGGCTGCCACACCTGTGTTTCTTGCTCTAGTTCTTGCTTCTTTCTTCATGTTCGTTTACTTGGACTGTGACCTTCCTTTTTTTTGGAACTTTTTTCTCTATCTTTCCTTTGACCGAGCATTGGGACTGGTTGACCGTCCTCAGATCGCTCTGAGCTTTCTTCTTATTTGTCATCTTTTTCCGCCCGCAGTCACTCATTCTTCTTCTTCGAGCATGGAGAGTGGTCCCATTGGTTTGAGTCCCTCCATCTTCACTTCTGACACCATGTAATGTCTGTGTATAACCCTGTTGTGACTAGCACAATGATTACATGCCCGACATCTTGCAAGAAGAGCTTATTTCCAACAACTAACAGAAACTTCTAGAAGGTCACTTGGCCCCAATCACGAGACACATGTACACTCACCAGTTTCTACTCCTGGCCTCAAGGGGCACTGGCATTTACATTAAACTCCCTTCACACTCACGACTGTGCGGTAACTCCACATCTCAAACTCCACTTACAAGCCAGATCTGGGCCAGATCTGGAACAATGATGAGATGAAGGACTGGAAGGAAATCGTGAGCTTGGTAACACGTGTAGGAAAGAACTGCTGGTTTAACCGAAGATAGACACAAAAGGTTGGAGTAACTCAACGGGATCGGCAACATCACTGTAGAGAAGGAATGGGTGACGTTTCGGGTCGAGACCCTTCTTCAGATTGGACACGGGTCTCGACCGAAACGTCACCAATTCCTTCTCTCCAGAGCTTGGTAACATGATGTCAGCAAAATAACCTCTCCTTCAATGTAGCCAAGCTAAGGAGCTGTTCATTCATCTTTAGAAAGTGGGGTTTTGAATACAAGAATTTTCATGAACATTCTGTGACCCCATAGTGCTGTGGCCATAGCGTAATGTTTAAAGCCCATAACATTGTGGCCCGTAGCCCTACATTTAGAACCCATAGCACTGCAGCCGACAGCACTTTGTTTAAATTCCCACGTGTTAAGCCGACAGCCGTCTCTTGCATGCCAAACCAGCGCCGGTATTGGCTTTATGCGCCAAGTCTGTAGCGCTGTGTATTGCTTTACCTGCCAGTCTGCAGCTGATAGCGCATTGTTCCCAAGGCGGGGGGGGGGGGGGGGGGGGGGAGGGGATGGGGTGGTGGATGGCTGGGGATCCCCTGCCATTGGTTGTGCTTTGAATTTGGGGAGCATCACTATTGGCCAGGACTTACTTGCGATTATTTCAACAGCTGATTTCTTGCCTGTATGAAGGCAGGCCCCAGTAAGCCAGAAGTTAGTTCAAGTTCATGTAAGAGAGGGGTTCACCGACGGACTGAGTCATGATCAGTGCCGCAGATGGAGGCACAGAGAGAGAGAGAGGGAGAAGTGTGTTGCTGTGAAACAGGCCCCGCGCATACCAAGACAAGTATTGGTTTTGGTTCTCTCTTGCCAATAAAATAGTTTTGCAACTAAACAGACGAGTGAGCATTTTTCTGTTCTACTGGTCAGATCCTTGAACATGCTCCCTTGAAACAGGTGTTGTACACAATCTGCACCAGTTGTGTTGTAGTTGAGGTTGTTGAGAGGTTTAAGTTCTGACTTGTAAATGTTGCCGACCATTTTGTCCTCTTCCAGCCACATTCTTGTTAAAGCCAAGAAAGTGCACAAACACATCTATTACGTCAGAAGACTAAGGATATTTGGCAAATCTGCATTGATTGGTTTGGAAAATGCTCTGTCCAAGATGACAAGAAATTACAGAGAATAGAACGCAGTCCAGTTTATCTCACAAACTAGTCTCCTCCCCGCACAAATTCCACCCATACTTCATGCTGCCTTTGGACAGCAGCCACCATAATCAAGGACCAGAGAAAACCCACGAGAAAAACCCCAGAGAAAATCCACGCAGTCACAGGGAGAACGTACAAACTCTGTACAGACCGCACCTGTAATCGATATCGAACCAGGTCTTTGGTGCTGTAAGGCAGCAACTCTACCGCTACCCCACTGTGTCACCCAAAGAGGCACAGGAGTAGGGGAAAGAATAGTTCTAACACTTGAAAATCAATCATTTACATTTTAAGAAACAAGTTTATTCTAGATGTTTCCTACACATGGATCCATAGATACATAGACAATAGGTGCAGGAGTTGGCCATTCGGCCCTTCGAGCCAGCACCGCCAATCAATGTGATCATGGCTGATCATCCACAATCAGTACCCCATTCCTGCCCTCTCCCCATACCCCTTGATTCCACTAGCCCGAAGAACTCTATCTAACTCTCTTTTGACCGCATCCGGTGAATGGGCTCCACCGCCTTCTGAGGCAGAGAATTCCACAAATTCACAACTCTCTGTGTGAAAATGATTTTCCTCATCTCAGTTCTAAATGGCCTACCCCTTAATCTTAACCTGTGGCACTGGTTCTGGACTCCCCCAACATCGGGAACATGTTTCCCACATCTAGCTTGTCAAATCCCTTAATAATTTTATGTTTCTATAAGAAACCCTCTCATTCTTTGAAATTTGCAGTGAATACAAGTCCAGTCCCTCCATTCTTTCATCATATGACAGTCCTGCCATCCCGGGAATTAACCTTGTGAACCTACGCTGCACTCCCTCAATAGCAAGAATGCCCTTCCTCACATTAGGTGACCAAAATTGCACACAATACTCCAGGTGTTGTCTAACCAGGGCCCTATACAACTGCAGGAGGACCTCTTTGCTCCTATACTTAACTCTCTTTATGAGTATAGAAGTTGGGAGGTGATGTTGCAGTTGTATAAGACGTTGGTGGGACATGTTGGCCGGTTTGGGCAAGTTTGGCCGAAGGGCCTGTTTCCACACTGTATTACTGTAGTAAACAACACATCAAAGGAAAATGTTGTATATAAGGAGTAGATTACTCTTTGTTCTCCTTGAATGAATCTCCTACATTGCTCCCAGTGATCACTGTATTTGATGGCTCTTAATAATGTCTTGATTGCTTTGTCTAATCTTTGTGGTGTGTTTTAAAGTTTTCTTTAACAACATACAAACAGGTAGACATTTAGACAGGTTGGTAGACTGACAGACAGGTGGACTGACCAACAGAGGGGCAGAGAAAGAATGCAAAATGTATCTCAGGCAAGGTGATCAGAGTTGTAGAGCAAGCGGTCTCTGTGGAAGGTGGAAAGAGGTGGGTAGGGCAGATGTGACTGATGGTGGGATCACATGGGAGGTGAGGAAAATGTCAGAGGATGATGCGTTGTATGTGGAAGCTGCTGGGGTAAAAGGTGAGGACCAGAGTACTCTATCCTTGTTCTGTCTGGGGGGGAGGGGGAGTGAGAGCAGAACTGCAGACACAGAGGAGACGTCGGTGAGGGACCCATCTGCGATAGCAGGGGGGAAAATACCTTTACTGAAGAAAGAGGACATCTTGGGAGAAGATGTAACGGAGATAGAGAAATTGCGAGTGATGGATGGCGTCCTTGCAAGAGGCACAGTGGGAAAAGGAGGAGTGGGCGTGATCTATCCAAGACTGCAAGAACTTGTAGAAAGTTGTGGATACAGCCCAGACCATGTTTAAGAAAGAACTGCAGATGCTGGTAACATCAAAGGTAGATATAAAATGCTGGAGGAACTCAGCGGGTGAGGCAGCATCTATGGAGAGGAGGAATAGGCGACGTTTCGATTCGACTCCATGCACATCTCACTTTGCCGCGGAAACGCAGCCAAAATAATCAGGGACCACTCACACCCTGGTCATTCTCTCTTCTCCCCTCTCCCAATGGGCAGAAGATACAAAGCCTTGAAAGTGCAGATTCAAGAACAGCTTCTTCCTCGTTGTTATCAAACTACTGAATGGACCTCACATCAGGTAGGGTGTAGTCTTGATCTCCCAACCTACCACGTTACAAGACTTGCACTTATTTTTATTTGTTGTTTCCCTGTAACAAACAGTGTAACACTTTCACACTATATTCTGCGCTCTGTTTAATTTTCTCTTTACACTACCTGTTATATTATGTGTGGATTAATTGCACTCACGTATGGTATAGTTTGACTGGAGAGCATGCAAACAGTTTTTCACTATCTCCATACACTATTAACTATTCCTCAGCCACTAACCCAACTGATCAAGATCTTGCTGCAATTTCTGATATCTTTACTATCTACGATGCCATCCACTTTCGTGTCATCGTCAAACTTACTAATCATGCCTTGTACAAACTCATCCAAATTGCTGATATAATAACAAACATTAACAGGCCCAGCACCAAACCCTGAGACACTTTACTAGTCACAGACCCCCAGCTGGAAAAGCAACCTTCCACCATCATCCTCTCCTTTCTTCCATGAAGCCAATTCTCTATCCAGTCGGCTATCTCTCCTTTTCAAATGCTTTGCTGAAATATAGATAATGTCTATGTCTTTGCCCTCATTAACATTTTCAATTGCCAATTTTACATTTATACCAAGCCAATTAAACTACAAACCTGTACGTCTTGGAAAGATCTCAGAGAAAATCAACGCAGTCACGGGGCGAACGTACAAACTCCGCACAGACAGCACCCATAGTCAGGATTGAACCTGGGTCTTTGGCGCTGTAAGCGATGCAAGGCAGCAACTCTACCGCTACACCATCGTGCCGCCCTAGCCCAAAAAGTTCCTGAAAGCAAATATTAAACATGTATAGCAGCAGTTACAACAATAAGCAGACTGCCAGATAATGAATGGTAATGTTTATTCATTATGTACAAATGACACAGCCCACTCTCTAACTCAGGTCCACAGTGCACGTGATGGGGATAATGGTGAGGACCTTGTATGTACATCTCAGTCCTGCTCACATGGTAGATTACTGGTTTGAGCTGTCAGTGACTAAACGGTGACAACAGGTTGAATCACCAGGCTCGCTGGAGCCAGGCTCCCCTAGAGTTTCTGAGCCTCCTCAAGGCCTTGTATGAATCGAGCCGAGAACCCTGTGCAGTACTCTTCAGTGAGGGGGAATGGTTTGGAGTCGTCTGGCTGAGCTGTGGGGCAGTTTGTGTTGCAGTTTTCTTCACCAGTATCTTTGGCAGCCACCTCCTCGGGCAGGTTTAGCAAGGAGATCTCGGACAGAGCGCGTCCTGCCCTCAACATGTCATACACTTCTTTCGCGCTGCAGGCCGGAGAGTTAGTCTCATACGTCTCGTGGAAACTGTTGTAATCCACTTCGTAGAAATCCTTCTCGAGGGTTAGCACGGGGGTGAAGCGATGGCCCCAGAGAACCTCGGAGTCAGAGTAGGAGCTGCGGGCCTGGCAGGTCATTCCTGGTGGGAAAGTACATAGGATTAGTGGATGCAGAATGTTCAGCGCAAGGTGAAACAGGACAGAGATGGGGGAGTAGGCAGATGGTATGTGTAGGAAGAAACTGCAGATGCTGATTCATACCGAAGATACGAGATACAAAGTGTAACAAAGCGGGTCAGGCAGCATCTCTGCAGTAAAAGAATGGATGACATTTCAGGTTGGGACGTCTGAAGAGGGGTCCCAACCTGAAACGTCACCCATCCTTTTATGGGCGGCACGGTGGCGCAGTGGTAGAGTTGCTGCCTTACAGCGCCAGAGCCCCGGGTTCCATCCTGACTACGGTTAATTGGCTGGATAAAATTGTAAATTGTCCCCTAGTGTGTAGGAAGCTGCTGGTCTGTGAGGATTGGTGGTTGGCGCTGACTTGGAGGACCAAAGGGTCCTCTAGACAGAAGCAGATAAAGTTATGGGGGGCCTAGGTAGGGTTGACAGTCGGAGTATTTTTCCCAGGGTGGAAATATCACATACTAGAGGGTATAGCTTTAAGGTGAGAGGGTCAAAGTTCAAATATGCGTGGGGCAAGTTGTTTTAAACAGAGGGTGGTGGGTGCCTGGGACGTGCTGCCAGGGGTTATGGTGGAGGCAGATACGATAGAGGTCTTTAAGAGACTTTTGGATAGGTGCATGGATAATGGAGGGATATCGATTATGTGCAGGCAGATAAGAGTTGGTCTTGACATCGTATTTGGGACAGATGTTGTGGGCTGAAGGGCCTGTTCCTGTGCTGTACTATTCTATCAAGAAGATAGACACAAAAAGCTGGAGTAACTCGGTGGGACGGGCAGCATCTCTGGAGATTTCAGGTGGAGACCCTTCTTCAGACCCCATAGTATTCTATGGTCTATGTTCTAATATACATTATTATTTCTTCAGGGAATTCAATTATTTTGTCAGACAGGAACTTCCCTTGACAGAGCTAGGTTTGCTGCCTTGGATTAGTTCCTGTCTTTCCAATTGATCATTAATTCTGGCCCTCAGTATTTATTCCATTATCTTCCACCCCTGCTGATACTTGGCTTGCAGATCTATAGATAGCAGGCATATCCTTCATCTCGTCAACAACTTCATTTTCCCAGGCCCCCACTCCCTCATCTTTACCATGGATGTCCAGTCACTCCACACTTCCATCCCCCACCAGGAAGGTCTTAAAGCCCTCCGTTTCTTCCTCGGCAGCAGAACCAGCCAATTTACGTCTACTAATGCCCCTGTCCCACTTAGAAAACCTGAACGGAAACCTCTGGAGACTTTGCGCCCCACCCAAGGTTTCCGTGCAGTTCCCGGAGGTTCCCGGAGGTTTTTGTCAGTCTCCCTAATGGTCGAAAGTGGTTTCCGTTTTAAAAACCGGTAATTGTTTAGTCGAAGCTGGTTGCGATGCTAGTTGAAGGTGGTTGTCGGAGGACAAAAACCTCCGGGATCCACACGGAAACCTTGGGTGGGGTACAAAGTCTCGAGAGGTTTCCGTTCAGGTTTCCTAAGTGGGACAGGGGCATTATACCCCCCCTCCGCCCAGCAGAGCTGGTCCTCACACTCAAAAACTTCTCCTTCGACTCCTCCCACTTCCTCCAAATCCAAGGTGCAGCTATGGGCACTGGCATGGGGCCCAGCTATGCCTACAAAGATGTAGGGTACGTTCAACAATCACTGGTCCAGGAATACACTGGCCCTATCCCCGAACTCTACCTCCGCTACATTGACAACTGCACCCACGCAGAACTCACTGACTTTATCAACTTCACCACTAATTTCCATCCTCCACTCAAATTCACTTGGACCATCGCTGACATCTCCCTACCGTTTCTAGATCTCACTGTCTCCATCACACGAAACAGATTATTGACCGACATCTACTACAAACCTACTGACTCCCATAGCTATCTAGACTATACTTCTCCCCACCCTGCTTCCTGTAAAGACTCTCTCCCCTACTCTCAATTCCTCCGTCTACGCCGCATCTGCGCCCAGGATGAGGTTTTCCATACTGGATCATCGGAGATGTCCTCATTCTGTAGGAAATGGGAGTTCCCCTCTTCCATTATAGATGAAGCTCTCACTAGGGTCTCCTCGATATCCCACAGCTCCGCTCTTGCTCCACCTCCCCCCCATTCACAACAAGGACGGAGTCCCCATTATACGGCATATAATCCTCCAACACTTTTGCCACCTCCAACGGGATCCCACAACTGGCCACATCTTCCCATCTCTACCCCTTTCTGCTTTCCGCAGAGACCACTCCCTCCGCAACTCCCTGGTCAACTTGTCCCCATCCAAACCACCAGATACTTTCCCCTGCAACCGCTGGAGATGCAACACCTGTCCCTTTACCTCCCCCTCGACTCCATCCAAGGACCCCAACAGTCTTTTCTGGTGAGGCAGAGGTTCACTTGCACCTCCTCCAACCTCATCTACTGTATCCGCTGTTCCAGGTGTCAACTTCTGTACATTGGCAAGAACAAGCGCAGGCTCGGCGATCGTTTCGCTGAGCAACTCCGCTCAGTCCGCCTTAACCTACCTGATCTCCCGGTTGCACACCACTTTGACTCCCCCTCCCATTCCCAATCTGACCTTTCTGTCCTGGGCCTCCTCCATTGTCAAAGTGAGGCCCAATGCAAATGGGAGGAACAGCAGCTCATATTTCGCTTGGGCAGCTTACATTGACTTCTCCAACTTCAAAATAGCCCTTGTTTTCCATCGCTCTCCATCCCCTCCCCCTTCCCAGTTCTCCCACCAGTCTTACAGTCTCCGACTACATTCTATCCCTGTCCCGCCCAGTCTGAAGAAGGGTCTCGACCCGAAACTTCTCCCATTCCTTCTCTCCAGAGATGCTGCCTGTCCCGCTGAGTTACTCCAGCATTTTGTATCTACCTTCGATTTAAACCAACATCTGCAGTTCCTTCCTACACATATCTCTGCTGCCCTTCTTGTGAAGGGAGACCACATTTTGTTGTCCTCCAGTCATCTGTGGTCGGTGAAAATTAAAAAAACCTCTGCCAGAATACCACAATCACCCCCTCCCCTGCCTCCTGGAGAAACCTGGAAAGATTCCCATTCTCCCAGGCACAGAGTCATAGTCATACAGCATGGAAACAGGCCCATCGGCCCAACCTGCACACGACAACCAACATGCCCCATCTATACTAGTCCCACCTGCCCGTATTTTGTCCATATTCTTCTAAACCTTTCCTTTCCATGTATCTGCCCAAATGTCTTTTAAATATTGTGATAGTACCTGCTTCCAGTAATTCCTCTAGCACCTCGTTCATTATGCCCACCAACATTTGTGTGGAAACGTTGCCGTCGAGTTTTCCATTAATTATTTCCCCTTTCACCTTAAACCTATGTCCTCTGGTTCTTGATTCCCCTACTCTGGGTAAAAAGTTCTGTGCATTTACCCCATCTATTCCTCTCATGATCTTATACACCTCCATAAGATCACTCCTCATCCTCCTGTGCTCCAAGGAATTAAATTCTAGCCTGCTCAACCTCTCCCCATAACTCAGGTCCTCAAGTCCTGGAATATCCTCGTAAATCTTCTCCGCACCTTTTTCAACTTAATAACATCTTTCCTAAACAGGGTAACCAAAACTGAACATAATACTTCAACTGTGGCCTCACCAGCACCTTGTACAGCTGCCACATAACATCTCATTTACGATCCTCAAAACCCTTACTGATGAAGGCTAATTTGCCAAAAGTCTTCTTGACCACCTCGTCGACCTGTGAGGCCACTTTTATTGAACTATGTACAGTGTCTGCACTCCTGGATCTCTCTGGTCTAAACCACACTCCAAAGCCCTGCCTACACCACCACCTCCTCTGGTAGATCATTCCATGAAGTCGCCATTTTGTGGGAAAAATCTGCCGTTCAGATTTGTTGTTCTATATTTTAGTTCAGCTTAATTTAGAGATACAGCGTGGAAAAAGGCCCTTCGCTCCACCGAGTCCGCACCGACCGGCGATCCCTGCACATTAACACTATCCGACACACACCAGGGACAATTTACATTTATACCAAGCCAATCAACCTAGAAACCTGTGCAGCTGTAAGTGCTGTAAGGCAGCTACTTTACTGGTGTGCCACCGTGCCACCCACATATAATATTTATTCTATGTTTCCTCTTCTCACCTTTGTACAACCCTCCACATGTGCATTTTTTTTTAGTAGATAGGATTGATTTAGAGGGATTAGGATAAGATAGGTTTAGGGGGATGTGGGCCAAGCGCAGGCAGGTGGGACGTGTAGCATTAGGGGATCCCTTAAGCATTAGGGGATCTCTGTACCTGTAACCTCTGACCTTTACTCTTTCAGGAACATGTCCCTGAACTCTTATTTCTCCTTTGAATGCTTGCCCCTGTGCAGATGTAGACTTAACTGCAGATAGATGTTGTAGATGCCAGTCTACCTTTGTCAAGTCTTCCCTATTGCTAATCAAATTGGCCTTAACCCAATGTAAGACCTTTATTACTTGTCCACCCCTATCCTTCAAAATATATTGTGTTACCGGTACTATTTCAAAACTGTATCGTGTTGTGGACATATAAGGTCATAGGTCATAAGTGATAGGAGAAATTAGGCCATTCAGCCCATCGAGTCTACTCCGCCATTCGATCACGGCTGATCTATCTTTCCCTCCTAACCCTATTCTCCTGCCTTCTCCCCATAACCCTTGACACCGTACTAATCAAGAATCATCTATCTCTGCCTTAAATACTATCTCCAGACTGTATGGTGTTGCGGGCATTATTTCAAAAATGATCCTCTCCTGGTTTTCCCTTCACCTGCACATTCCCCAGGGTCCAATATTGATTGATTTTATTGATCTATCTACATACGACTATAAAAAGCTCTCATGAACACATCCAAATATTCTCTACCTATTAATATTTGGGAAATTGAAATGCCCCAGCACAATAACTATTTGTATTGTATCTCCCTGATATCTGTTAGCATATCTGCTTCTCTATCTCCTTTTGGAGGTCAGCAACACGCCACCGGCAAAGGAACAACACCCTTTTTGTTCCTAATCCCCCTGTTAGGCGCGTTGGAGAAGCCGTTGAGGAGTTCATTGTCACAGACGGCGGGTGTAGGCCGAGTCACTGGATATTTTTAAGGCAGAGATTGAGAGATATTCGTGATTAGTACAGGTGTCGGGGGTTATGGGGAGAAGGCAGGAGAATGAGGTTGAGAGGAAGAGATAGATCAGCCTTGATTGATTGGTGGAGTAGACTTGATGGGCCGAATGGCCTCATTTTGCTCCTAGAAGAAGTTTTGAACATATCCTGAATTCATGCAATGATTGATTGACAGTGCAATACCTCCTCCCCTTTTACTCGCCCCACTGTCTCACCTTGAAGTGCCGCACCCTGGGATAGATGACGGCAATATTGTGGACCCCTCTCTTAATGAAAGCTCAGCAAGTCTTAGCTTTATGCAGGTGGCGAGTCATGTCTGAAACTCTCAAACCAAGGGTAGAGACCCGATTCCCCATCACCTACACAAAGACATTCCCACAGAGGTGTGAGAAAGGCAACTTCAGCATCTGTAGAAGGGTGTTGACCCGAAACGTCACCCATGCCTTCTCTCCAGAGATGCTGAGTTACTCCAGCATTTTGTGTCTATCTTCAGTATCTGATCATGCTGCAATGGTGCGTGGAGACTCAAGAGACTGCAGATGCAGGAATCTAGACAACAAACAATCTGCTGGAGGAACTCAGAAGGTCCGGGCAGCGTCTGTGGGAGAAGTGAATTGCTGACATTTCACTATGTTGAAGAATGAAAGGCCTGGATAGAGTGGATGTGGAGAGGATATTTCCACTGGTGGGAGAGTCTAGGACCAGAGGCTACAGCCTCAATAAAAGGACCTTCAGAAAGGAGATGTAGGAATGTCTTTAGTCAGTGGGTGGTGAATCTTTGTTACAAACGGTGATGGAGGCCAAGTCAATTAATATTTTGAAGTTGGAGTAATGCCCCTGTCCCACTAAGGAAACCTGAATGGAAACCTCTGGAGACCTTGCGCCCCACCCAAGGTTTCCGTGAGGTTCCCGGAGGTTCTGGTCACTCTCCCTAATGGTGGAAAGTGGTTTCCGCGTAGTCAAGGTTTCTTCTATGTTCCTGTGATTATTTAAAATAAAAAACAAAACCGGCCTCGACTAAAAAGAGGTTGCCGTTTGGTCAAAGCCAGTGGAGTGAGGTCGCTATTTACTTACAGACAGTCGAAGGCAATCTCCATCGCTGACCGGCCATTTTCATTGGCTCATTGGAGTTTTCAGCAAAGATCCTGTCGGATCTTTGGTTTTCAGGACCTAGAAGATCCGCCAGGAGCTCAAGTGCCCGCTAATTTCATTAAACTTCTTAAAACTGTCTCCACTCCTTCTCCCCCTCCCCCCTCCCCCCACTCTTTCTCCCCCTCCCCCCTCCCCCCCTTCTCTCCCCAAGCGCTCCTCCGCTGTTCCTGGTCCCCACCTTCACGATGTGTGTGTGTGCGCGGTCGGTAGCAAAGATCCTATAGGATCTTTGATCAGTAGATGCAGCTCACACTTCGGCCGAGGCTTTCCAGGCAAGTGACCAAAACCTCTGGTGACTCATGGAGAGTGACCGGAACCTCCGGGAACCTCACGGAAACCTTGGGGCGCAAGGTCTCCAGAGGTTTCCGTTCAGGTTTCCTAAGTGGGACAGGAGCATAACAGATTCTTGATTAGTAAAAATGTCAGGGGTTATTGATAAAAATCAGGAGAGTGGGGTTGAGTGGCAAAGATAGATCTGCCATGATTGAATGGCGGAGTAGACTTGATGGGCCAAATGGCCTGGCTTTTCTAATATTGCATGAACTTATGACATTTCTGGTCAATAGACAATAGACAATAGACAATAGGTGCAGGAGTAGGCCATTCGGCCCTTCGACCCAGCACCGTCATTCAATGTGATCATGGCTGATCATCCCCAATCAGTACCTCGTTCCTGCCTTCTCCCCATATCCCCTGACTCCACTATCTTTAAGAGCCCTATCTAGCTCTCTCTTAAAAGCATCCAGAGAACCTGCCTGCACCACCCTCTGAGGCAGAGAATTCCACAGACTCACCATTCTCTGTGAGAAAAAGTGTTTCCTCCTCTCCGTTCTAAATGGCTTACTCCTTATTCTTAAACTGTGGCCCCTGGTTCTAGACTCCCCCAACTTCTAGCGTGTTCAAACCCTTAACAATCCTATGTTTCAATAAGATCCTCTCTCATCCTTCTAAGCTTCAGAGTGTACAAGCCCAGCTTCTCCATTCTCTCAGCATTTGACAGTCCTGCAATCCCGGGAATTAACCTTGTAAACCTACGCTGCACTCCCTCAATAGCAAGAATGTCCTTCCTCAAATTAGGGGACCAAAACTGCACACAATACTCCAGGTGTGGTCTCACTAGGGCTCTATACAACAGCAGAAGGACCTCTTTGCTCCTATATTCGATTCCTCGTGTTGTAAAGGCCAACATGCCATTCGCTTTCTTCACTGCCTGCTGTACCTGCATGCTTACTTTCATAGACTGATGTACAAGGACCTCCAGATCCCGTTGTACTTTTAGATAATTTAGATGATAATCTGCCTTCCTGTTTTTGCTACCAAAGTGGATAACCTCACATTTATCCTCATTAAACTTCATCTGCCATGCATCTGCCCACTCCCCCAACCTGCCCAAGTCGCCCTGCATTCTCATAGCATCCTCCTCACAGTTCACACTGCCACCCAGCTTTGTGTCATCTGCAAATTTGCTAATGTTACGGGCCGTATATCAGGGCATCATACTGGCGTGAGACATGGAGGGATTTGGAAGGAGCACCACCCTGCCTCATAGCACCAGAGACCTGGGTTCAATCATGACCTTGTCTGTGGGTGGAGTTTGAACGTTCTCCCTGTAACCGCGTGGGTTTCATCCGGGTGCTCCGGTTTCACAAAGACGAGGGGGTTTGTAGTTTAATTGGCCCTCTGTAAATTGTCCCTAGTGTGTAGAGAGTGGATGAGAAACTAATAACATAGAACGAGTGTGAACGGGTGATCAATGGTCAACGTGGACTCGGTGGGGCAAAGGGCCCGTTTCTATGCTGTATCTCTAAACTAAAGTATAAAACTAAAACTATACCTGTGTGCAGACTGATCTCAGCCTCTGTGCCGCACTACTATGGGCAGTACACTCCACAGCTACTGAGCGCCTGAGGTGTCCGAGTGAATGTCTAGCGTGGTATTAGGGGGATGCTTTTCCGTGGATGGCTGTACACTGCTGGAGTGTTGTTACACATCCCTTCATCCAGACTAATGAGAGTATTCCCAACACCGCCCCATGTACTTTGTAGAAGTTGGATCAGGTAATGGGGTGTCAGGGGTGAGTCACTGTCCACAGGGGAGCCCCTCTTTGACCTGCTACTGTGGCCACAGAGGCTGGGCCAGTTCGTCATCTAATTGATGTTAATTGCTTGTTTGAAAATGTCAGCATGGAAACGCTGTGGGCCACCGAGTCCATGCTGACCACCGATCACCCCTTCACACTAGTTCTATGTTATCCTACTTTTGCATCCACTCCCTACACACTAGGGACAATTTACAGAGACCAATGAACCTGTGTTTCAGAAGAAGGGTCTCGGCCCGAAACGTCGCCTATTTCCGTCGCTCCATAGATGCTGCCTCACCACTGAGTTTCTCCAGCATTTTTGTCAACCTACAAACCTGTATGCCTTTGGGACGTAGGAGGAAACTGGAGCACCCGGAGAAAACCCACATGGTCACCGGGTGAAGGTAAGGCTGCTACAAGCAAGATCTTCATCGTTCCTGTACTTGGGTATGTGGCCGTCAACTCAACTTGACATGGCTACATGGAGAGGTGAGGAGAGTGTGACGGGAGGTTGCAGAGGTGGTGATCCCATGTACCTGCTCCCATTGCATACTCGGTGCTGGCACCCTGGAGGGTGATATCAAAACAGGATCAGTGGATTGCTGCAGTGTATTCTCTCCATGGTTATTCTGTAGCCACATGATGCCAGTGAATGCTCAGTGTGGCTTTGAAGAGCCTGCCGAGCATGTGGCTTTGTTCTAGATGCTTCTGTCATCGTTCAGGGGCATGTTTACGAGGAGGAGGTGAATCGCTGGCTCTGGGAGTGGGGGATTTCCAAAGAGATCTCTCTTATGTTGTGTGTAGTTTAATTTATAAATGGAAGGCTTTGTGTTTGGCCAAAACTAAGGTTTTGTTTAGTGCAGAAACAGGCCATTCGGCCCACCGTCCGCGTCAACCAGCGATCCCTGTGCACTAGCACTAACGTACACCCTAGGGACAATTTACAATTTTACCGAAGCAAATTAACCTACAAACCTGTACGTCTTTGAGGCGTGGGTGGAAACCGAAGATCTCGGTGAAAACCCACACAGGTCTCGGGGAGAACGTGCAAACTCCATACAGATAGTACCCAAAGTCAGGATCGAACCAGGATCTCTAGCAGCAACTGTAAGACTGCGCAAACATGCCACTATAGGATGACCCAACTGGTGAAGATTATTTTCACCTCGACTCTGTGACAACGTTTATTTACTGCACGGACAGTGCCAGCAGCCATTGATAGCCCCTGGATGGAGGAAGAATATCGTCAGCTAGTACTGATGAAAGATCACCACCCTAAAGATTAAGATGGAGAAACAAGAATCTGCAGATACTCGTCCACACAAAAGGACACAAAGTACTGGCGTAACTCAGCGGGTCAGGCAGCATCACTGGAGGGCAACACGGTGGCGCAGTGGGAGTTGCTGCCTCACAGCGAATGCAGCGCCGGAGACCCGGGTCCGATCCCGACTACAGGTGCTGTCTGTACAGAGTTTGTATGTGCTCTCCGTGACCTGCGTGGGTTTTCTCCGTGCGCTTCGGTTTCCTCTCACACTCCAAATACGTACAGGTTTCTAGGTTAATTGGCATTTCAATATATATAAATTGTCCCTAGGATAGTATTAATGTGCGGGGATCGCTGGTCGGTGCGCATCCAGTGGGCCGAAGGGCCTGTTTCCGCTCCACATCTCTAAACAAACTTAAACTAAAACTACGCTAAAAGAACATGGATATGTGACGTTTCTTGTCGGGACCTTTCTTCAGACTGTAAATGCAACCTATCCATGCATCTCCAGAGATGCTGCCTAACCCGCTGAGTTACTCCAGCACTTTGTGTCCTTTCTTTTACGCTAAAGATGAACCCTGTTTCTTTCCCCACAGGTACTGACTAACTGGTGGAGTATTTCCAGCGTTTCTGTAGTGCACTGGTCTGGGGGTCACATGTAGTGCAGGTGAGGTCAGCTGGTGCCTTTCCTGGAGGAGGTTCATGGATCAGATGGTGTTTACAACAATACAGTTGCTTCACTGTGACTAGATTGTATTTTAATGTTCCAGTTTTATTACATTATTTGAATTTAAATGGCCAAATGCCACATTTGGATTTGAACTCGTGTCTCTGGATCAGTGGTGCAGATGTCTGGCTGTCAGTCGCCATTGTGCCATTATAGATCACATTCCCTTGATATCATAACAAATTAAATTAGTGCGGCACGGTGGCGCAGCGATAAATTGCTGCCTTACAACACCAGAAACCCGCGTTCGATCCTGACAATCGGTGCTGTTTGTACTCCCCATGACCTGCATGGTTTTCTCCGGGATCTCCAGTTTTCTCCCACACTCCAAAAACGTACAGGTTTGTAGGTTAATTGGCTTGGTATAAGTGTAAATTGCCCCTAGTTTGTTGGATAGTGTTAATATGCGGGGATCGTTGGTTGGTGTGTGGACTCGGTGAGCTGAAGGGCCAGGTACCGTGATGTATCTGTTAAAAAAAATGTTGTCATGATACTTTGATGCCAGAGGCAGTCAGTTTTACTGTGCCTCTGGGCTCTGATCTGGAATGGTCAAAGAAGTGTCTCCTTCAGATACAAACCGGGACAAAAGCAACCTGACCAATTATCACCACTCAGTGTGCTGTCCAACAGGTAGCAACTGCCAAAGTGCACATTCTCCAATGATGCTCGGATGCTCGGACCAGGGGCGGCACAGTGGTGCAGTGGGTAGAACTGCTGCCTCACAACGCTAGTTCGATCCTGACCTGGTGCAGATTTTGCACCTTCTCCCTGTGAATTTCCATCTGGTTTCCTCCCACATCTCAAAGACATGCGGGTTTGTAGGCCTCTGTAAATTACCCCTAGTGTGTGGGTGAGTGATAGAGTTGGTGACAATATGAGGAGAATAAATTGGATCAGAGTAATGGAGACACTAGGGACCACAGATGATGGTTTACAAAAACAAACACAAAATCTCAGCGGGTCAGGCAGCATCTCTGGAGTTCATGGATGTGTGATGTTTTGGGCCAGGATCCTCCTTGAGTCTGATTAGATTAGATTTGTGTAAATTTGGGGGTGACAGTCAGTGTAGACACAATGGGCCAAATAATAAAAGGGCATACCTTTGGAAAGGAGATGAGGAGGAATTTATTTCGCCAAAGGGTGTGGAATCTGTGGAATTCCAAATCAATGGCCAAATCATTGGGTGTTTTTAAAGGGGAGGTTGACAAATTCTTGATTAGTATGGGTGTCAAAGGTTAAGGGGAGAAGGCAGGGGAATGGGGTTGAGAGGGAAAGATAGATCAGCCATGATTGAATGGCAGAGTAGACTCGGCGACTTAATTCTGCTCCAGTGACATGAATTTATAAGGGCCTGTTTCCATGCTGTATCTCTCTTTGAAAAAAATAACTCATTTCCCATATGGGGAAAGTGCAACTGACTGTCGCATATTTGAGGAATCGTTTGATTCATCATTTGATGCTGTGGAAACTTAGTACACATATGGTGGCATTCTGGTTACGTTACTGTCCTCACTGCCAGCATCTTCAAACACCCTGGACCATGGACATGGCAGTGGGAGGGTGGGTACACTGGGGCCTAGTGCTGCCCCTGGGTGGGCTGGAGCGCTGACCTACAGCCAGAGCAGGTAGCTGTGGTAGGAGACCAGCCCTCCTGGACCCTGGGGCTGGGAAAGGGCTGGAGCCAACCCCTGGATAAAGGGCCTTCAAAGGGAAAGTCCTGCAGCAAACTACAGCAGCAGATGGAGGCTGCTGCACTCACAGAGGTCAGCCCTCTGAGGGCAAGCACACCGGAGCATAACTACCTCACACATCATATGGGGATGTCCATAGACATAGCAGCAGAATCAGGCCATTTGTCCCATTTACTCTGTGAATCCCTGATCTTTGTGTGTGGGGAGACAATGGGGAGAGATTACATTGAACTAACTTCAGGAAGTGATGGGAATCCGGCAGACCTTGGTACTCTCGGTCTAATGTAGATGTGCAGGGGTGGATTTAGTTCAGTTTAGTTTAATTTAGTTTAGAGATACTGTGCGGAAACAGGCCCTTCGGCCCACCATCCACGCTGACTAGCGATCCCCGCACACTAACACTATCCTACACACACTAGGGACAATTTACAATTATACCAAACCGATGAACCTACGAACCTGACAACTTTGGAATGTGGGAGGAAACCGGAGCACCCGGGGAAAACCCACGCAGGTCACGGGGGGAACATACAAACACTGTAGAGAGAGTCAGTCTGTCTGTGGGGTCTGTCAGGTAACTTGTCTCACTTCCCCTAGGGCTTGTGTGTACCGTGACTTCCGTCCAACATGGATGTTCAGGTCAGAAGGGTGTCTGTGCTCTGCAGGAGAGCTGTTTGTTCCCAGCCTCCACATACAGTCTCCACTAACACAGATGTTCACTCATCCCTGAATGCAGAGAGCAGTGCCGGTGAGCTGTGAACGTGTGTGCCTGTGTGAGTGGCTCAGTACATCTGCTGTAACATTTCCCACTGTGTTCCTCTCCTTGCTTCCAGGCTAACACATTCCCTTAATTACTGCAGTGCTGCTAAAAATACATGACCTTAACAGGAACCTGTCATGTCCAACTGTTCTTCACTCTGATCAACTGACTGCTGTACATCTGCCCTAACAACAACTCAGGAGCAGCTGCTGCAAACCTGCAGTAAACACAGAAAACATTGCAATCAGGTCAGGCAGCGTCTGTGGAGAAAGGAACACTTCGCAGTTCAGGCAAATAACCCTTGGTCGGAACTTATCAAAAATTAAAAACAATTCTGGTGGTAGTTTATTGACCTGAGATGTTAACTCTGCTGCACTCTCCACACACTCACTCACTCACTCACTCACTCACTCACTCCACTAACTCACACTCACACACTCACTCTCCACACACTCACACTCTCACTCTCCACCACTCACACACTCACACACTCACTCACACACTCACTCACACACTCACCCACACACAAACTCACACACTCACTCTCACTCACACACTCACTCTCCACACACACACTCACTCACACTCACTCACTCACACACTCTCTGCACACTCACACACTCACACGCTCACTCACTCACACACTCACTCACACACTCACTCTCCACACACACACTCACTCACACTCACTCACACACTCACTATCCACACACTCTCGCACTCACTCACACACTCACACACACACTCACACACTCACTCACACACTCACTCACACACTCACACACTCACACCATCACTCACTCGCACACTCACAATCATGCACTCATGCTAACGAAGTCACATACACCCAATCACACACACTCACACACTCATTCACACTCACACACTCGCGCACACACACAGTCGCATGTACGCACTCACGCGCACACACTCACGTGAACTCACTCACACTCATACACTCACTCACACAATCACACACTCAACCACACAAACTCAGTCACAAACTTAGTATTAATCACACACTCACACCAACATACTCTCACGCACACACTGCATGACCTATGGAGGATTTCCAGCACTTTCTACAGAAAGAGGGCCTTGCATTGGTGCAGCATTTCCAGACCTCCACACAATGAGAGACCTCTGAGGTGCCACCACCCTTGGTACACTTGGAGATAGGCTGAGGGTACAAGCATGGGATCTTGCAGAGGGCAGAGAGAGCGGACATCTCTGGGAAGAGGTGGAGGGTGTGGACAAGGGGAATCAGCTCTCTCTAGCCCTACTACCTTCCAGTCAGATTTGAATGCAACTGGAGGAACAGCACCTCATATTCCGCACTAGTAGCTTACAACCCAATGGAATAAACATTGAATTCTGATCGTCCAATTCCTTTACCACTTACTTCAGGACTCGGTTAGAACCTCCATACAGAATTCTCCATCAAAGAAGGCCAGAATTCGATACACTACACTACAGTTGCCAAAGGACAAAGGTGGAATGGGACTTCCAAATTTTAGGATATATTTCTATGCAGCCCAACTTCGACCACTAATTAATTGGTGTGAGGACAGCTATATAGCTAGGTGGAAAGAGATTGAGACATATATCCCTGACTTCCACATCCAAACACTTTTGGGAGAAAAAGCGCTTCCTGGTCATATCAGGAGTATAATCGATCCAATAACGACATTGACTTTAGAAACCTGGTTCACTCTTACCAGACAACTGAAACTGAATAAACGACAAAAAGTTTTAAGATGGATGGCTTTGGATAATGAATTTAAACCAGGGATGTATGACTCAACATTTAAAGAGTGGATGAAGAAAGGAATGACTGCATTTTGTACTGTTATTGAAAATGGAGACCTAAGAAGTTTTCAAGATTTGAGGGATAGATTTGCACTTCGGAACCAAGACTTGTTTAGATGCCTCCAACTGAGAGATTATTACAATGAAAAAGGCAAAAAGGGAGGCACTAGAAGAAAAGAATCCAGTGATAGAAGTGATAGATAGTGCGTATCATCAAAAAACATTAAGGATTATTTCTAAACTTTATCATAGTTTAATGGAATGTCAAGCTAAAACTACATTTTATGTAAAATTTAAGTGAGAAAAGGAATTGAATATCACAATCTCAGAAGAAGAATGGCATCATATGTGTGTAACACTACAGACATCCACTAATTCACGAATATTGAGAGAATTTAATTGGAAAATTTTGATTTGTTTCTTTATTACGCATAACATAAAAAGCAAGCAAATTCTAAGGCAGCAAACATGCTGGAGGCAATGTGGTCAAACAGACGCAATCATGCACATATCTTCTGGAGTTGCCCAAAAATAAAACCATTTTGGGACAGAGTGATTTCAGAATTAACAGATGTATTAGGATATACAGTCTGCAAGAAGTGTTCCATTTTACACTTGGGTAATATAAATACAGTGGTGCTGAAGGAAGACTATTACTTGGTTAAAATCCTACTCACACCTGGCAGAAAGGCCATTACAAGAAGGAGCGGACTTGGAGCGGACACACCCAGACTTAGACAATGGTTGGACATAGTACAGGAAATATTGGTCATGGAGGAAATGACATATTCTCTAAGAGTGAAAGAAGACGAGTTTAATAGAAAATGGGAAAACTGGATTAGGTATAGAAATAAAGACATCAACACTGTATAATTTTATAGACAATAATGTAAGTTATTGGAAAATGTTTTAATATGAAAATAGTTCTGTATACTGCATCATTAATTGTAAACTGAACCCCCTGCTGCACTGTTGTACGTTTCACTGTAATGTTGTATGTTTTGTTGTTATATTTGTGTTTTATTTGTGTATACATAAAAGCAATAAAAACTAAAAGTGTAATAAAAAAATAAAAATTAAAAAAAAGAACCTCCATCCATGGTACAGACCAATGGCTCCTGGCTCGGGTCAGGCCAGACTGAAGGAATTTATGGAGAGCTTCCTGGCCATTGAGATTGGCTGGTCTCAGTCTCTCTGGACCTTCCAGGTTCACTGGCTCCTCAATTTTAGTTTAGTTTAGTTTAGTTTAGTTTAGTTTAGAGATATAGCGTGGAAACAGGCCCTTGAGCCCACCAAGTCCATACCGACCATCGATCACCTGTTCACACTAATTCTATGTTATGACACTTTCTCGTCCAGGGGCAATTTACTGAAGACAATTAACCTACAAACTTGCTCATCTTCAGGATTTGGGAGGCACCTGGAAGAAACCACAGACACCACCAGGTCAGGATCAAATCTGGTTCTCTGACACTGTGAGGCAGCAGCTCTACCCACTGCATGTCTCTGCCGCCCTATACATAGAGTCATACAGAGTGGAAAGCAGGCCCTGTGGCCCAACCACTATGCCCCATCAATACTGGACCCATTTGTATGTATTTGGCTCATATCCTTCTAAGCTTTTCCATTCCATGTACCTGCCCAACTGTCCTTTGTTATTGTACGTGTCTCAACTACCCCCTCTGGCAGCTTGTTCCATATATCCATCATCCTGCCAGTGAGAAAGTTACCCCTCATGTTCCTGAGTGAAATAGTTGCTGCTCGGGTTGCTATAAAATATTGCCATGTGTAGCACCAATGGTCGAGTCCGCTACCCGCTCACTGCCATGTAGCCTGACAGCCCACACTGCAAAGAGGCAGAGATAGATAGATTCTTGATTAGTAAGGGTGTCCAGGGTTATGGGGTGAAGGCAGAATGGGGTTGAGAGGGAAAGATAGATCAGCCATGATTGAATGGTGGAGTAGACTTGATGGGCAGAATGGCCTAATTTTGTTCCTACCACATGAACGCACTGCCCAGAGCCTACCTGTTGCCTCCACCATGCCTTCAAGGATCACCACGATCTCAAAGTCCTCCTGCTCCAGCTGGCTGCGGCTCATCTCCCAGAAGGGGCTCTTCTCGTTGATCTCGTGGGAGATTATGAGCGGCGATACGAGGAAGAGCCGGTCATCGCCGGTGTCAAAGCCCACGTTGATGTCGGTCTGGTTGAGGGGGATGAACTCGCCTTCCTTGGTCTGCCGGGACTTGATGAGCTTGGCCCGGATGGAAGCCTCCACGATGTGGGAGTTGCGGAGGTCCCCCACGCGGAACATCAGGCAGAGCTTCTCATCTCGGAGAGAGATGACGGCGCGGTGCGAGAACATCAGCGTCTCCGCACGGTTCTTGGGCTGAGAGATCTTCACGAACATGCATCCGACCATCAGGGCGTTGACGATGGATCCCAGGATGGCCTGGACCAGCAGCAAGATGATGCCCTCAGGACACTTCTCCGTGATAACTCTGTGCCCGTAGCCAATTGTCGTTTCAGTCTCGATAGAAAACAGAAATGCCGACACAAACCCGTTCAAATTGTCCACGCACGGCGTCCAGGTGGAGTCTCCCAGATGCTCCAGGTCCCCGCGGATGTACGCTATCAGCCACCAGATGAAGCCAAAGAACAGCCAGGTAACGGTGAAGACCAATGTGAAGATTAAAAGGTTAAAGCGCCACTTGAGGTCCACCAGGGTGGTGAAGAGGTCGCTGAAATAGCGGTACGTCTCCTGCACATTCCCGTGGTGGACGTTGCATTTCCCGTCCTTGTTCACGTACCTTTGTTTCCGTTTCTTTGGCTCATTGAGCAGCCTCGGCCTGTCTGTGGTTAGCACATTGCCACGGGCTTGTTTAGACAGCTTCTTAGATTCTCTTAAATTCGCCTGAATGTCCATGTCCGTGTTGCGGGCGATTCGAGGCTCTCCTGGCATCCTGCCCCGACTACAACTCCTGCCTGCTCCTCACGACGCAAACCTGAAATAGATTCCATATTCTGTTTGTAAAACTCGCACTGCAGCACAAGCCCATAAGGTTTAGTTTAGAGATGCAGTGCGGACACAGGCCCACAGATAGTAAAAGCTTCTTTAGGTATGTGAACAGGAAAAAATTAGTTCAGACCAAAGTTGGACCCATGAAGACTGAAAAGGGTGAATTTATTATGGGGAACAAGGAAATGGCAGTTGAGTTGAACAGGTACTTTGGAACCGTCTTCGCTAAGGAGGACACAAACAATCTCCCTGATGTACTAGCCAGAGGATCTGGGGTGACGGAGGAACTGAAGGTAATCCAACTTGGGCAGGAAATGTTGTTGGGTAGACTGATGGGACTGAAGGCTAATAAATCCCCAGGGTCTGATGGTCTGCATCCCAGGGTACTTAAGGAGGTGGCTCTAGAAATCATGGACACATTGGTGATCATTTTCCACTGTTCTATAGATTCAGAATCAGTTCCTGTGGATTGGGGGATAGGTAATGTCATCCCACTTATTAAGAACGGCGGGAGAGAGAAAACAGGGAATTATAGACCAGTTAGCCTGACATCGTTGATGGGGAAAATGCCAGAGTCAATTATAAAAGATGAAATGGAGGCACATTACAATAGCAGTAACAGGATCAGTCCTGAGTCAGGATGGATTTACGAAGGGGAAATCATGCTTGACTAATCTTCTGGAATTTGTTGAGGATATAAATAGGAAAATGGACAAGGGCAAGCCAGTGGATGTTGTGTATATGGATTTTCAGAAAGCATTTGTTCAGGTCCCACATACGAGATTAGTGGGCAACATTAGGGCACATGGTATTGGGTGCTGCATGGATAGAAAATTGGTTGGCAGAAAGGAAACAAAGAATAGGGATTGACGTGTCCCTTTCAGAATGGCAGGAAGTGACTAGTGGGGCACCGCAAGGCTCGGTGCTGGGACCGCAGCTATTTACAATATATATTAATGATTTAGATGAAGGGATTACAAATAACATTAGTAATTTTGCAGATGACACAAAGCTGGGTGGCAGTGTGAACTGTGAGGGGGATGCTATGAGAATGCAGGGTGACACGGACAGGTTGGGGGAGTGGGCAGATGCATGGCAGATGTCGTTTAATGTGGATAAATGTGAGGTTATCCACTTTGGTAGCAAAAATTGGAAGGAAAATTATTATCTCAATGGTGTCAAGTTGGGAAAAGGGGAAGTACAATGGGATCTGGGTGTCCTTGTTCATCAGTCAAAGTCAGTCAAAGTTCATCATGAAAGTAAGCATGCAGGTACAACAGGCAGTGAAGAAAGCGAATGGTGTGTTGGCCTTCATAACAAGAGGAGTTGAGTCTAGGAGCAAAGAGGTCCTTCTGCTATTGTACAGGGCCCCAGTGAGACCAGACCTGGAGTATTATGTGCAGTTTTGGTCTCCAAATTTGAGGAAGGATATTCTCGCTATTCAAGGAATGCAGCATAGGTTCACCATGTTAATACCCGGAATGGCGGGACTATCATATGCTGAGAGAATGGAGCAGCTGAGCTTGTATACTCTGGAATTTAGGTCTCTGATGCATTCTGAGTCTTATTTTGGAGCATTTTTGTATCAAACTTATGACCAATATTTCAGAAATTAACAGGAATCTGAGGTAGCTTTTTCACACAAAGGGTGGTGGGTGTATGGAACAAGCCAGAGGAGGTAGTTAAGGCTGGGACTATACTACTGTTTTAGAGACATTTGGACACGTACATGGATAGGACAGATTTAGATGGATCAGGGCCAAACGGGTGTGAGTGGGACTAGTTTACATGGAACATGTTGGTCGGTGTGGGCAAGTTGGGCTGAAGGGCCTGTTTCCACACTGCATTATTCTATGACAAAAAAGTTAAGAAGAAAAATGCATGTAGCTAAGTAGAGCAGATTTGAAAGAGGAGTGAAATGTAAAGGCAGAGAAAGGTTTATGGGTGGAAAGGAACATAGGAAAGGAGGGGGGAGAGTGGGCTTGGGCAGATGGGTGAAGGGAAAATAGACACAAAGTGCTGGAGTAACTGAGTGGGTCAGGCAGCATCTGCAGAGAATATGAATAGGCGACATTTCACAGAGTGCTGGAGTAACTCAGTGGGCCAGGCAGCAACTCTGAAGAAAACGTATAGATTATATTTTGGATCAAGACCGTTCTTCAGTAATATTCATGATGTGACATGCATAGACATTCCTGAATGTTACCCAAACCATCGTGAGCTACTTTGTTACGGTGCTTGTCCTCTCCTATAACGTCTCTGCTGCCTTGGGTGATGCAGGACAGGACACAAGCTTTGGGACACGGTGTGAAGCTGTTGCCGTCTGTCCCAGCCTGGTAAAAACCTGGATGGAGTGGATGTGGAGAGGATGTTTCCACTATTGGGAGAGTCTGGGACCAGTGTGGGCTGAGTCTGGGCCACAGCCTCAAATTAAAGTACATTCCTTTAGGAAGGAGATGAGCAGGAATTTCTTAAGTCAGAGGGTGGTGAACTGTGGAATTAATTGCCACAGACAGCTGTGGAGGTCAAGTCAATGGACATTTTTCAGGAGGAGATTGATAGATTTTTGATTGATACGGGTGTCAGAAGCAATGGGGAGAAGGCAGGAGAATGGGTTTGAGAGGGAAAGATAGAGTCATAGAGTGATACAGTGTGAAAACAGGCCCTTCGGCCCAGCATGTCCTATCTACACGAGTCCCACCTGCCCACGTTTGATCCATATCCCTCCGAACCTTATAACCATATGACCATACAACAATTACAGCATGGAATCAGGCCATCTCGGCCCTTCTAGTCCATGCCAAACATTTACTTTCACCTAGTCCCATCTACCTGCACTCAGACCATAACCCTCCATTCCTTTCCCTTCCATATACCTATCCAATTTATTTTTAAATGATAAAATCAAACCTGCCTCCACCACTTCCACTGGAAGCTCATTCCACACAGCTACCACTCTCTGAGTAAAGAAGTTCCCCCTCATGTTACCCCTAAGCTTTTATCCCTTAATTCTCAAATCATGTCCTCTTGTTTGAATCTTTCCTACTTTCAATGGGAAAAGCTTATCCACGTCAACTCTGTCTATCCCTTTCATCATTTTAAAGACCTCTAACAAGTCCTTAACCTTCCGTGCTCCAAAGAATAAAGACCTAACTTGTTCAACCTTTCTCTGTAACTTAGGTGCTGAAACCCAGGCAACATTCTAGTAAATCTCCTCTGTACTCTCTCTATTTTGTTGACATCTTTCCTATAATTTGGTGACCAAAATTGTACACCATACTCCAGAATTGGCCTCACCAATGCCTTGCACAATTTTAATATTACATCCCAACTTCTATACTCAATGCTCTGATTTATAAAGGCTAGCACACCAAAAGCTTTCTTTACCATCCTATCTACATGAAATTCCACCTTCAGGGAACTATGCACAGTTATTCCTAGATCCCTCTGTTCAACTGCATTCCTCAATTCGCTCCCATTTACCATGTCCGTCCTATTTTGATTTGTCCTGCCAAGATGTAGCACCTCACACTTATCAGCATTAAACCCCATCTGCCATCTTTCCGTTCACTCTTCCAAATGGCCTAAATCTCTCTGTAGACTTTGAAAATCAACTTCATTATCCACAACACCACCTATCTTAGTATCATCTGCATACTTACTAATCCAATTTACCACACCACCATCCAGATCATTGATGTACATGACAAACAACAGTGGACCCAACACAGATCCCTGAGGCACCCCACTAGTCACCAGCCTCCAACCTGACAAACAGTTATCCACCATTACTGTCAGGTATCTCTCATTCAGCCACTGTTGAATCCATCTTGCTACTCCACTATTAATACCCAACAATTAAACCTTCTTAACCAACCTTCCATGTGGAACCTTGTCAAATGCCTTACTGAAGTCCATATAGACAACATCCACTGCTTTACCCTCATCAATTTCTATTTTTTGAAGAGGTTACCTAGTAACCTCTTCAAAAAATTCTAGAAGATTAGTCAAACATGACCTTCCAGGCACAAATCCATGTTGACTGTTCCTAATCAGACCCTGTTTATCCAGATGATTATATATATTATCTCTAAGTATCCTTTCCTTTAATTTGCCCACCACTGACATCAAACTAACAGGTCGATAATTGCTAGGTTTATTCTTTGAACCCTTTTTAAAAAATGGAACAACATGCGCAGTACGGCAATTCTCTGGCACTATTCCTGTTTCTAATGATATTTGAAATATTTCTGTCACAGCCCCTGCTATTTCTACACTAACTTCCCTCAATGTCCTAGGGAATATCCTGTCAGTAACCTGGAGACTTATCCACTTTTACATTTTTCAAATGTGTTAGTACTTCCGCTTCTTTGATCCTCATAGTTTCCATAGCTACTCTACTTGTTTCCCTTACCTCACATAATTCGATATCCTTCTCCTTGGTGAATACCGATGACCTGTCCTACCCATGTACCTGTCTACTGTTTCTTACATTTTGCGATAATCCCTGCCTCAACTACCTCCTCTGGCAGCTTGTTCCATACACCAACTACCCTTTGTGTGAAAAATATACCCCTCAGATTCCTATTAAATATTTTGCCCTTCACCTTAAACTTATGTCCTCGATTCATCTACTCTGGGCAAAAGACTCAACCATATCTATTCAAATCATACTTTTATACACCTCTATTAGATCATCCCTCATCCTCCTGTGCTCAATGAAATAGAGTCCCAGTCTACTCAACCTCTCCCTATAGCGCTGGCCCTCCAGTCCTGGCAATATCCTCCTAAATCTTCACTGTACCCTTTCTATTTTGATGACATCTTTCCTATAACATTGTGCCCTGAACTGAATACAATACTCTGAATGCGGCCTCACCAACTTTTTATGCAACTGCAACATGACCTCCCAACTTCTATACTCTGCCTGACCTGCTGAGTTACTCCACCACTCTGTGAAACGTCACAGAACTGGGCAAGATTAGCAAGTTTGCTGATGATACAGAAGTGAGTGGATTTGCAAATAGTGAAGATGGTTGTGAAAGATCGCAGCACGATCTGGATCAATTAGGCAGGTGGGCAGAAGAATGGTTGATGGTTGCATGGTTCCTTGAAGGTCATGTCACGGGTATATCAGGTGGTCAAAAAGTATTTTGGCACTTTGGCCTTCATCAGTCTTTAGAGTATTGAGTATAGAAGTTGGGATGTCATGTTGCAGTTGTATAAGACGTTGGTGAGACCACATTTAGAATATTGTGTTCAGTTCGGGGCACAATGTTATAGGAAAGATGTCAAACTGAAAAGAGTACAGAGATCCCCATCCTGGATCAGTCCAATCAGGGTTGTGTCATCTGCAAACTTGAGAAGCTTGACAGAGGTGTCTGTGGAGGTGCAGTCGTTGATGTGGCGAGAGTAGAGTAGAGGGGAGAGTACGCATCTTGTGGTGCTCCTATGCTGAGCGTTTGCGGGTTCTAGATATGCTTTCCCGCCTCACATGCTGCTCCCTGTCTGTCAGAAAGCTGGTGATCCACCGACAGAGGGGTTCAGGCACAGTCAACTCAGAATGTTTGGAGCGATGTAGCTCTGGCACAATGGTGTTGAATGCAGAGATAAAATCAACAAACAAAATCCTCGCATAGGTCCCCTGGCGGTCTAGGTGCTGTAGGATGAAGTGCAGGCCCAGGTTGACTGCATCATCCACAGATCTATTGGCCCAATATGCAAAATGCAGAGGGTCCAGCAGGGGGATTGTGATATTTTTCGGCTTGGCCAGCACAAGCCTTTCAAATGAGTAATTGGGAGTGAAGTGGTGATTGGGGTGTGGTGGGTGTAGAAGGGCCCAGTCTTTGCAGACTGAGGTCAGGCTGTGAGTGGGTGTGAAGTGTTGGTTGGGGTGGGAAAGGGTCCACTCTTTTCATACTGGAGGGCTTGCCTTAAGTAGGTGTGAAGTGGTGAATGGGAAGGAGAGGGTGCAGGGTCCATTCTTTGTAGACTGGGGTCTGGCTGTGTTTGTTGGGGAGGAGGTACCAGGGTTACGTTTCTGATTTTCAAACCTACAGTAAAACTCATTCAGGTCATTCGTCAGCTGAAAATTGTCCAAAGAACGTGGGGCTTTCCTCTTATAGCTGGTGATTTCTTGCATGGCCTTCCAAACTGAAGAAGAGTCACTAGCTGAGAACTTGCTCCTCAACTTCTCAGAGTACCTTGCATAGAATCATAGAAAATAGGTGCAGGAGTAGGCCATTCAGCCCTTCGAGCCTGCACCGCCATTCAATATGATCATGGGTGATCATCCAACTCAGTATCCTTTACCTGCATTCTCTCCATACCCCCTGATCCCATTAGCCACATGGGCCACATCTAACTCCCCCTTAAATATAGCAAATGAACTGGCCTCAACTACTTTCTGTGGCAGAGAATTCCACAAACTCACCGCTCTGTGTGAAAAATGATCTTCTGATCTCGGTCCTAAAAGACTTCCCCCTTATCCTTAAACTGTGACCCCTTGTTCTGGAGTTCCCCAACATCGGGAACAATCTTCCTGCATCTAGACTGTCCAACCCCTTAAGAATTTTGTAAGTCTCTATAAGATCCCCCCTCAATCTTCTAAATTCCAGTGAGTACAAGCAAAGTCTATCCAGTCTTTCTTCATATGGAAGTCCTGCCATCCCAGGAATCAGTCTGGTGAACCTTCCCTGTACTCCCTCTATGGCAAGAATGTCTTTCCTCAGATTAGGAGACCAAAACTGTACACAATACTCCAGGTGTGGCCTCACCAAGACCCTGTACAACTGCAGTAGAAGCTCCCTGCTCTTGTACTCAAATCTTTTTGCTATGAATGCCAACATATCATTCGCTTTCTTCACAGCCTGCTGCACCTGCATGCCTACTTTCAATGACTGGTGTACCATGACACCGTCTCGTTGCATCTCCCCCTTTCCTAATCGGCCACCGTTCAGATAATAGTCTACCCTCCTGTTTTTGCCGCCAATGTGATAACCTCACATTTATCCACATTATACTGCATCTGCCATGCATTTGCCCACTACCCCAACCTATCCAAGTCACCTTGCAGCCGCCTAGCATCCTCCACACAGCTAACACTGCCCCCCAGCTTCGTGTCATCCGCAAACTTGGAGATGTTGTATTCAATTCCCTCATCCAGATCATTAATATATATTGTAAATAGCTGGGGTCCCAACACTGAGCCTTGCGGTACCCCACTAGGCACTGCCTGCCATTCTGAAAATGACCCGTTTACTCCTACTCTTTGCTTCCAGTTAACTATCCACATCAACACTAAACCGCCAATACCATGTGCTTTAAGTTTGAATGCTAATCTCTGATGTGGGACCTTGTCGAAAGCCTTCTGAAAGTCCAGATACAACACATCCATAGGTTTTCCCTTATCCACTCTACTAGTTACATCCTCAAAAAATTCTATCATATTTGTCAGACATGATTTACCTTTCATAAATCCATGCTGACATTGTCCAATGATTTCACCACTTTCCAAATGTGCTGCTATCCCATCTTTAATAACTGACTCTAGCATTGTCCCCACTACCAATGTTAGACTAACTGGTCTGTAATTCCCCGTTTTTCTCTCTCCCTCCTTTTTAAAAAGTGGGGTTACATTAGCTACCCTCCAATCCTCAGGAATTACTCCAGAATCTAAAGAGTTTTGAAAAATTATCACTAATGCATCCACTATTTCTGGGACTACTTCCTTAAGTACTCTGGAATGCAGCGTATCTGGCCCTGGGGATTTATCGGCCTTTAATCCATTCAATTTACATAACACCACTTCCTGGCTAACCTGGATTTCACTCAGTTCATCTCATTTGACCTCCGGTCCCCTGCTATTTTTGGCAGATTATTTATGTCTTCCTTAGTGAAGACAGAACCAAAGTAGTTATTCAATTTGTCTGCCATGTCCTTGTTCCCCATGATCAATTCACCTGTTTCTGACTGCAAGGGACCTACATTTGTTTTAACTAACCTTTTTCTCTTCACATATCTATAAAAACTTTTGCAGTCAGTTTTTATGTTCCCTGCCAGTTTTCTTTCATAATCTATTTTCCCTTTCCTAATTAAGCACTTTGTCCTCCTCTGCTGGACTCTGAATTTCTCCCAGTCCTCCGGTAGGCTGCTTTTTCTGGCTAATTTGTATGCTTCATCTTTATTTTTGATACTATCCCTGATTTCCCTTATTATCCACGGATGCACTAGCTTCCCTGCTTTTTATTTTGCCAAACTGGGATGAACAATTGTTGTAGTTCATCCATGCAGTCTTTAAATGCCTTCCATTGCATATCCACCATCAACCCTTTAAGAATCACTTGCCAGTCTATCTTGGCCCATTCACGTCTCATACCCTCAAAGTTACCTTTCTTTAAGTTCAGAACCCTTGTTTCTGAATTAACAATGTCGTTGGTCTGCGGGGGTGCTGTGGGTCAGCCGCAGCGGCGTCTGGTGTTGGGGTTACAGCCGCTGGGTTAGGATTCACCCCCCCCCCCCCGGGCCCGGAGAAATGGGTTACTAAATCATCCTGCAGGCCTGATTAGACCACCTCCCAGACTCCCCCTGCTGCAACACGATATTCCACTACTTATCTGAAGTAGACACCAGGCATTGAGCTGAATGGGCGCAGTACACATGGCAGTCTGATCCCGCCCGGACCCACTGCGCACACGTGGAGAGACGGCATCATTTTGCGTCCCTTCCCCAACTGCGCATGCGCGGATGGTCGCATTTTTTTCTCCCAAATCCGACAAAGTGGAAACACTGATTGCGTTCCAACTTTGTTAATTTTTTTTCTCTGGATTTTTTTCTTACTCTGGGGAAGAAAAGGGGGGTGCGGTCACACCCTTCAGACGGCCATGCCTATTGTCTATTGTTTATTGTCTTCGGCCCACCGACCAGCAATCCCTGCACATTAACACCATCCAACACACACTAGCGACCAAAGATCATAGAGCGGAGCAAGATAGTCCACTCATCGATAAAGCCACAGTAGGTCATGGGTAATCCTCAGTGCCTTTTCCGTAACTGCCGTCTCTCCGCGTGTACGGGCGGTATCAGACTGCCATTTGTACTCCGCTCCCATCTACGATCTTTGGTCTTGGCATCTCTTCTGGACCCTTCTCACCCAGGTGTTAGATAAAGTTAATTATTTTTCTTTTGATTACCTATAATTGTGCCGTGCTCTAAAACGCCAGACGCTAGCTTCAGCTCCGAGCTCAATATGTATGAAATTGTTGCCATGCAGAACACAGTTCAGAATCGCTAAAGACCGATGCATTTCATTTGCCCAAGTGTGTGCTGCACACAGAACTGTCGCGGTTCCTAATGGATCGTATTGGGCGTCTAAAATCAAATTAGAATCCGATGTTTCTTAATGCAGTTTCTTGATTGTGAATTAGGAATTTATGCACTCAGGACATTTTTCCTCGATTTTTGTCTTGGAAAAATATAATTGGTTTCCATTTCAAATGGTTTAGACTGTTAACTAATCTCAACTGAAGTGAACTCCTTTAAAAACACGTTGTTCCTGCAATTTATAATTTACGTGTTTTTTTAAAAATATATATGAATACGAATTAGTAGAATGTAGGGTAACCATCAGACCATGTATAACTATTTATTTTACAGCAAAGAATTATTTAGATTTTAAAACATAGGCATTTTAAGCGTCGGATTACAGTAACGGTGCCTCATTCCATTTCTCTACAAATTTCCAAAATGCTACCCATAATAAAAAAAATATTTTGAATTCCATGTAAAAGTCTATCACTTTTATTTATTCGATCCACAATGAAAAGGCGAAATGTTAATAAAAATGCTAATCATTACAAGCTTTTTTGGCTGTTTATTGTGAGAATCTTCATGTTGTTTTGTCATTTGCTTTTACGCGCATTGAAAAGAAAAGTAAAGAAAAGAGTAAAGGAAATAACTCTACTGGGCTAAGTGCAGCAAGATTCGGAATCGCTGTATTTTTCACCCATTCAAACGGGCCCCAAAGCATTGTGTGCGCCGATTTTAGAAACTGTCATACAAGTAATGAAAAGAGGGGAATGAAGTGCGTATTTACGGGAAAGGGACTTTCAGTCTGAAGTAGGGTCTCGACCCGAAACGTTACCAATTCCTTTTCTCCAGCATGCTCCGATTCCATTCTAAGTTAGTATTTCAGAAACTTTTCAATTACCATACCAAATCATTCCCTTGATAGTTTTCCTCATTTCTGTTTTCAAATAAAGAAACCAATCCGACCCGACTCCGCTCTATGATCTTTGCTTATTACGCATTCCACGGAAGTCGGGTCGGGTTTGCTAAAATGGCGGACGTCCCGCCCCGTTCCATACTACACATTAGTCCATTGGATTTTGCAGGAGTGGACCATCTTGCTCCGCTCTATGATCTTTGCTAGAGACAACTGACAATTATCCCAAGCCAATTAACCTACAAACCTGTACGTCATTGGACTGTGGGAGGAAACCGAAGATCTCGGAGAAAACCCACTTGGTCACGGGGAGAACGTACACACTCCGTACAGACAGCACCTGTAGTCGGGATCGAACCCGGTTCTCCGGTGTTGTAAGGGAGTAGCTCAACAGCTGCGCCACCGTGCCGTCCTTAAAGAGGTAGAGGATCGAATGTTTACAAACTAAGTCTGGCCATGCGTGACCAGTGAGATTCCGTGAGGAGTGGGTACAGACTGGTAGGAGAGTGAACTGGGGTAATGCCTCCAGCGCCTTCAAGGTCGGCTGCAGAGGGCACCCCGGGACACAATGATGGCCGGGCGAGGAGAGGAGAGGGACGTCGGTTTGCGGGAACTGCTCTAGTACATCGAGAGCCGACAGGACGTTGGACTTTGGAAATGGCACCAAAAAATGGCCTGCCTGCGTAATATATGCAGAGAGAATTTCACTGTGGAGTCGCACATGTGACAAATAAAGCATTATTGAACAAATCAACACTGAATCAATATTGTGGGGGTGACACAACAGGTCTGAGAGTTTCACACTCTCTCCATTGCAACAGCCCAATCCGTCAGGAATATGCACACAATCCCGATCTCATGGCAGGATTATGGGAGCAGACAAATTGTATAGGAAGGAACTGCAGATGTTGGTTTATACTAAAGATATACACAAAGTGCTGGAGTAACTCAGTGGGTCACACAGCATCTCCAGAGAAAAAGAACAGGTGACATTTTGTGTCGGGACCCTTCTTCAGACTGAAGAAGGGTCCCAAATTGAAACCTCACCTATCCATGTTTCCACAGATGCTGCCTGACCCGCTGAGTTTCTCCAGTACTTTGTGAGATAAAGGAAGGTAGACACAAAATACTGGAATAACTCAATGAGTCAGGCAGCATCTCTGGAGAGAAGGAATGGGTAATGTTTTGGGTCAGAGCATCTCTGTGTTACTCACCCTGATATACAATGATCCAGGAGGTATATGGCGGCTAAGCGCGGCTCCACTCTTTAGCATGGGTCAGATTCTTCCTCCTTCCCTGGTGGTTCAGATCCCTCAGGCACAATCCCGCAGATGCTGCAAATCTGAAATAAAAACATAAACTGTTGGAAACACTCAACAGGACAGGCAGCATCTGTGAAGGCAGGCACGGGATTAAGTAGTGAAGTTTTAGACAATAGACAATAGGTGCAGGAGTAGGCCATTCAGCCCTTCGAGCCAGCACTGCCATTCAATGTGACCATAGCTGATCATCTCCAATCAGTACTCCGCTTTCTTTAAGAGCTCTATCTAGCTCTCTCTTGAAAGTATCCAGAGAACCGGCCTCCACTGCCCTCTGAAGCAGAGAATTCCACAGACTCAGTGGTTAGAGGGACTTTCAACTACCAAATATCATCAGGCCTAATGAACCAGGATGGTCAACACAGTGATGTCAAAGGAACACATTAGGCAGCTTAGAACATGGAGCAGTACAGCACTGAACAGGTCCTTCTGCCCACAATAACCATGCTGAACGTGATGCCAAGTTGCATGAATCTCCCCTGCCTGCATGTGACCCACACCTCTCCATTCCCTGCATATCCTATGCCTGTCTACAAGCCTATTATACACCACTACAGTATCTACCTCCACCACCACCCCTCACAACACATTGCTGATTCCTCTCCTATGTGTAAATAACTTTCCCCTTCCATCTGGTTTGAACATTCCCCTTCTCACGTTTCATTCTAGTGTATTTTCACCCTGGGAAAAAGCTTCTGACCGTGTACTCATGTTTTTATACTTCTATCAGGTCTACCCTCAACTTCTGGCGCGCCAGGAAAAACTGTTCAAGTTTATCTGACCTCTCCTTGCAGCTGATCCATCTAATCCAGGCAGAATTGTGATAAACCTCTTCTGCACCCTCTCCAAGGCCTCCACATCATTCCTGTAATGGGCCGGCCGGAACTGCATGCAATATTCCCAATGAGGTGTGGTCTAACAACTCATCTGCCATCCAGCTCACTCCAAACAACTGCCAGAACTTACCGCGCAGAACTGCAGACAGCTCGTTCTTCAGATGAAAGCTGGGGAAATGCAGACTTGATGTAGGGTTGGAATGGGATTCTTCTTGCTCCAGCACAGCCTACCTGCACCCCTCAAAGCTCCACCTTCACCCAGCCCACTTGGTGTCCGCAGGTGTGGTGGGTGACAGTCTGTGTTCAAGAGTTCATAAGTTCGTGACATAGGAGCAGAATTACGTCATTCGGCCCATCAAGTCTACTCCGCCATTCAATCATGGCTGATCTATTTTTCCTTCTCAACCCCATTCTCCTGCCTGCTCCCCATAACCTCTGACACCCATACTAATCAATAATCTATCACTCTGCCATAAAAACGGCCATTGACGTAGCTGAAACCCTCTAATCCAGGCAGAATTCTGATACACCTCTTCAGGACCCTTTCCAAGGCCAGCGTGTCATTCCTGTGATGGGACAACCAGAACTGCAGGCAATATTGCCACAGATTCGCCCCCCTCTGACTCATCTCATCTCCTTTGTAAAGGTACACCCGTTTATTCTGAGGCTATGGTCTCTGGTCCTGGACTCGCCCACTAGTGGAAACATACTCTCCACATCCACACTATCCAGGCCGATCCAGTGTCAGCAATGGCCAGTCATGGCTCCCACCTCTGGCTGGTGCTGCATAAATGTACAATGCTCAGGAAGCCAGTCTCTTCACATCCACAGCCTCTCCCAGACACCGGCTCAGACAAGGGCCCAGACACAACCCAGCAGACTCACTTCCAGTGCAGCCGTCTCTGTTGTGAGCTGTGGTAAAGAGCCAGTGACAGGATATCTACTGACTTCCCAAGTAAGTAAGAATTCTTCTTCACCTATTCCAACTCATCCCTTTAACATTAGCTTAGTATTGAGCTTTGGATGTACGTGGACCAAGCACAGTGGCATGAACATGATTGAGGGAGGAATAGACTATACAACACCATGATGCTGTCAAGCTGGAAAGTCTTCGGAGAAGATTTACTAGGATGTTGCCAGGACTCAAGAGAGGTTATGCAGGCCTGGACTTCATATCTTGGAGTGCAGGAGAATGCGGGGTGATCTTATAGAGGTGTGCAAAATCATGAGAGGAATCGATCGGGTAAACGCATGGTCTTATGCTCAGTGAAGAGGAATCGAAAATCGGAGGACATAGGTGAGGGGGGGAAGATTTGATGGGAACCTGAGGGGTAACTTTTTTACACAAAGGATGAGTGGGTGAATGGAAGCAGCCAGAGGAGGTAGTTGAGGCAGGGACTATCGTAGCGTTTTAGAAACATTTATACTTTTTTTTTTTTTTAGAAAAATTAATAGCATATATATATAATATTTTTTTGGACAGGGAAATGCCAAAAATGGAACTATTCCGACAAAAATGGCAAAATGAAATTGGTTTACCTATAACAGAAGATTTATGGGAAGAAAGCTTACAACGAATTCATCACTGTTCGTTAAATGCCAGACATACTTTGATACAATTCAAAGTAATACATAGATTACATTACTCAAAAAATAAATTAAATAGAATTTTTCCTACTATATCACCATTATGTGATAAATGTCAGCACATAGACGCCGATTTAAATCATAGTTTTGTAATATGTACAAAACTTAAAAGTTATTGGACTGAGATTTTTAAAATTATTTCCACAGTTTTAAAGATCACATTAAGCCCTGACTCAAAATTAATTATATTTGGGGTTTTAGATTCAAATCAAATTTTAACAGTAAATCAAAGAAATTTTCTGGATTACTGTTTAATAATTGGAAAAAAATTAATATTACAATTTTGGAAGGGACCATTATCCCCGACAATTAAAATGTGGACAGTGGAAATGTTGGAGACATTACAATTGGAGAGAATTAGATTTATCCTAATGGATAAACCTGAGATTTTTGAACAAATATGGTCTCCATTCACTGATTGTATGAAGGGGTAGCTGGGCTCAGCATCGAAACTCAATGATTACCCAGTGGAAAGATCAAACAAAAATGTTTAAGATCAGATTTATATACTTGTCTCTATATATTATAATTAGAAATTGTTCCACTCATTGATAAGTTGTATACCGTTTTCTTTTCCACAAGTATTTTTATTTATTTTTTTTGTTCTTTGTTTTTGTTTATTTTATTTTATTTTATTTTATTTTTTTTCTCTCTCTTCTTTATATTAATCAACTATAATCATACTCTTATAATTATTCACTATTCTTTCTTTATACTTTTTTCACTCTATAAAAAAAAGTGAGGCCAATATATATATTTTGTTAACATTTATATAATTTTGGAAAGATGTATCAACTATATTTGGAAAAAAATGCTATATTATTTGTTATATGTATGGCCTCTAATAAAAATATATTTAAAAAAAAGAAACATTTATACAGGTACATGGGTACGGTAAGTTGGAGGGATATGGACCAAAAGCAGGCAGCGGGACTAGTGAGATGGGCATGTTGGTCGGTGTGGCACGTTGGGCCGAAGAGTCCGTTTCCACACTGTATGACTCTTTGAACCCATCCTTTCACTCAGTCATTAATCTTCAGCCTAATCCCATACCTGACCTTTTCTCTGGGGAGCTCCTGAATTAGGTGTCAGTGAATGAAGACCAATTATCGTGTGGGTCATGGATAGATCTGCTCCCTTCCCCAGCCAGCGTGGGAGCCAGGTACCTGACCTGACCTTTACTGCAGATTCCATCCCAAGCTGTTGGGTACAAAATAAATGGGAGGAAGCCGGTCATCCTGTGTGCCTTGAGATACGCAGCATCAGGGTATCACCATAAAGTCTAGTACTAATGCACTCTCCATACTGTACATCCATCCACACATGGCCTCTGCACCGCATGCCCTTCCAAAACCACGTATCCACTTTGAGTGATATATAGCTTATGCTCCTCCCATATGCCAGTGTATAGTCCGCTTTTCCAACTGACCATTACAGAATTAGATTTTTTCACTGGAATCATCACACTATATTCTTCACGATGGTGTTTTTCTATTCACTCTACCTTTTGCACGATATTTAAGAGATACAGCATGAAAACAGGCCATTTGTCCACTGAGTCTACACTAATCGTCAATCACTTGTTCACACTAGTTCTATGTTATCCCACTTTATCATCCATTCCCTACACACTAGGGGCAATTTACAAAAGGCCAATTAACCTACAAACCTGTACGTGTTTGGGATGTGGGAGGTGACCGGAGTACCCACACGGGCACAAGGAGAATGTGCTGGCTCCACACGGACAGCACACGAGATCAGGATCGAACCCGGGCCGCTGGCGCTGAGGCAGCGGCTCTTCCAGCTGCGTCTCCGTGCTGCATTGATTGCATTCAAGTACAGTATTATGGGATTTGATTGGATAGCAAAAGCTTTTCAACATACGTCGCTACATGTGGCAATAATAACCACATATCCCAAGATAACCACATCAGTCAGCTCATCACACAAGTGAAGGTTGATCACACAGATTATTATGCAGTAGAAGGTTTGTCAATGCTGATGTTCTGCAAATGGATGGGGAGGATTTTACTCTACTCCCCCTAGACTATCCCAGTCACAGGCGATGCCTTCACTAGGAGAGTGTGCAACACTGTATTACAACAACATCTGTCCTTGCTCAAAGGCAACTGAAACAACAGCTGAATTCCCCAGCAGTGCATGGCAGGGTTTTAGTGTCTGCACATCTCACAGCAACTCAGGCAGGTGCTCCAGCTGCACGATGCAGTGGGCCAACCATGCAGCCATTGCTGTCGGCATCTGAGCTCAGCAACGCAGCCTGGGGTATTTCTCACGTTCATGTTATAGGAGCAGAATGTGGCCATTCTGCTCATTAAGTCTACTCCACCATTCAATCATGGCCGATCTATCTTTCCCTCTCAACCCAATTCTCCTGTCTTCTCCCCATAATCCCTGACACGTAATAATCGAGAATCTATCAATCTCTGCCTTAAAAATATCCATTGGCTTGGTCTCCACAGCAGCCTGTGGCAATGAATTCCACAGATTCGCCACCCTCTTGATTAGTACAAGTGTCAGAGGTTATGGGGAGAAGTCTGGAGAATGGGGTTAGGAGGGAGAGATAGATCAGCCACGATTGAATGGTGGAGTTGACTTGATGGGCCGATTGGCCTAATTCTACTTCTATTCCTTATGACCTTATGACCTTATGACATCCTTTGCTATTCAGTAGCAGCTCACCCTGTGATTGTCATCTACACACAGTTTTCTAGCAATGTTACACAATTTTGAGATTTTAAAAATCAAGTCTGCAATTTATCCCGTCAGATAAAGCATAAACGGAAGTTTAATTTGACATCTAATTCACTTTCATATCTTCAGCATTAAAAAAGTTATGGCCATTTTCATACTCAGAAATTAGCATCTTGTTCCCTATTGCTTTTCTATTGACTTAACACAAAAGCTGTGGTCGACAGTCAAAAGCCCATATCTTTCTTAAAAATTAAGAGAACTGAATTACATTTTCAGTTATTATAGATTGAAGCATTCTGAAACAAATATGAAACAATCTTATTTGGATGACCTGAAATTAAAGCATATAATTAGTTAGTTACCTAATTGTAGCTAATTACAAAATTCAATTACTAGATCTAAACATCTATCCATTTCTTCAGAAAAGGTTAACATTTAAAAAACCCTAAGTGTCCAAATAACATTCACACAATAATTCACAATATAACATGATTTTTAAATCTAATGGTCATGAATTTATAGGCCAAATTGAAGGAATTTAGTGTTTAATTCCCCTAAATGAATGGCCATTTAAATCAACTTGCAAGTGAGTTTTTGTGGAAAGCGATGGATTGGAACGTTGCTTGCGGTGAATTTAACCCCCAGTCGGCAGGAAAAATACTGCCGGTTCGTGTATTTTTTTAGTCACCTTTTCGCAACGTGAAATTTTGATTAAAGGCATCCTAAGAAGCACGTTTTTATGCAAAAATAAACTGTGTACCTTCTTTTGTCCCCTACGTAAGATCCGTCCCGTTGTCGGCGTTGATGGCGTTAAAAGATGATTTTTTATTTACTCATGCTTTTAAATTTTCCATCGCTAATTTTAATAAACTTAATAAAATGGCAGTGAAAGCGATTTTTCTTCAGCAACTAAAACGCCTGTTCAAAATTAATTTGAATAGTCTGAAGAAAAATTGCATTTTAAACCCGCCCCCCTCTCGAAGGCGCCAAAGTAGGGCACACGGGCAGTGGCAGAACTGCAGCGCCGCTGAAGGTAAGTTTTGTGACATACTAAGTTTTCACTCCCTCCACCAGTGAGTGAGACCAGCGAGTGTCTTCTACCCAGGGTGAGGTGGACATACTGGCTCTGGGAAGACTGTTGTTGAGGAGCAGCCAGAGAAGATCAGTGATTCATAGGCTGTGGAGATGGGTGGCAGAGTGAGGCGTGCCATGGAATTCAAGGCACATTGGATGCTTTGGGAAAACAGACCATCCGATGGAATGAAACATCACCTGCTTGAAACCTTAATCCTCCTTCTCTCTCCACGGATGCAGCCGACTATATCTCTGCATCAATGAGCATATCGTGGTCCAGGAAGCCTACAGCAACTCCAATTCTTCTGAGTCTTTGTGATAGTGATAGTCATAGAGTGATACAGCATGGAAACAGGCCCCTAGGTCCAACTTGCCCACAACGGCCAACATGTCCCATCTCTACTCGTCCCTCTTGCCCCCATATCCCTCCAAACCTGTCCTATCCATGTACCTGTCTTAATGTTTCTGAAACAATGTGAGACTACCTGCTGATCCCAACACAATTTCCCTCACAGGTTCCTCCTGCATCCATTCCATCAATGGTTTACTAACGGAAGCCCTGTGTGGGAAGAGGCAAGGCTACGGCTGTAGATGGCATCCACATATTGGGTGAGTCTGGGCCTCGTCTCAATCTGCTCCATCATTGGCCAGTAACTGTGCTGGGCACCCCTCTGGATGAGAGGAGCCCTCCATTCAATAGTGGAGACCATCGCAGTGGGACTCTGAGGCTGGGTTGTTCATGTCAGTTTTGTAGATGATCTCATGGCTCTGCATCGATGTTTGTGTTTTTTTATGACTGTTGGCAGATCAATTTCCCTCCTGGGATAAATAAAGTTCTATCGTGTCGTATCATATCGAATCCTTTGGTGTGTGTTGGGCAGACATGTCCCGATGGTGACCACTTGACACATTCCAGATTTCACAGGGAGTGAATCAAGGAGCAGTTCTTGCTCCCGGTGCACGAGTCATAGTCACACCACAAAATCAGGGCCCACACCGCTCCAACACTGTCCTTCACATCCAATCGCACTAACCCTACACTAATCCCACTCCACTCTTCCCACATTCCCATGACACTATTCCCATTCTGTCACTGACCCACACACTAGCATTTGGCCCATATCCCTCCAAATCTTTCCTGTCCATGTACCTGACCAAATATTTATTTAACATTGTGATATACTTGTCTCAACTACCTCCTCTGCTAGCCCATTCCATCTACTGACCATCCTTTGTGTAAAATAGTTTCCCCTCAGGTTCCTATTAGATCTTTCCCCCCTCACCTTAAACATATGTCCTCTCGTTTTTGAGTCCACTACTCTGATTAATAGACTGTCCTTTTACCCTCTCTAATCCTCTCATGATATTAGAAACCTCTATAAAACTATGCTTCATCCTCCTGCACTACAGGGAATAAAGTCCAATCCTACTCTACCTCTCCCTATAGTTCATGCCCTCGAGTCCAGGCAACATCCTAGTAAATCTTCTCAGCATCCTTTCCCTTCTGATCTCCTACCGCTTCCTGCCAGTTGCCCACTTGTGGCCAATGGAGAGAGCCTGCCCCTGCAACATGTCTGAGCGCCTCGTTGATTCTGGAAATAATCTTTTAAATTTGCTGTTCCAATTAAAACAGCTCCAACTTGGGTAGGTGGCATGATGTGGGTACTTTGCTGTGAGTGGAATTAGGAGACTGGGATTTCAATCATTCCTTTGATGCTGCAATTTACTTCAATTTCAAAATCAACACTGAACCACACAGAGCAGTGGAGTATCAAGGTGTCTGTGGGGTAAATATAGGGGAGGCCTGTTCTTCTTTTATGATCGAAGATAGACACAAAAAGCTGGAGTAACTCAGCGGGACAGGCAGCATCTCTGGAGAGAAGGAATGAGCGACGTTTCCAGTCGAGACCCTTTTGTTACAATGTTCTATGTTCTATGTTCTAACGAGAACAGACCCAAACTCTCAAATTTCTCTTAACTGAAAAGCTCCATCCCAGCAGAGAATTGTGGTGAATCCTCTGTGCACCCTCTGCAAAGCTATCACATCCTCCCGGTGGCGTGGTGACCGGCACTGCACGCTGCACTGCACTGAGATCTCACCAATGTTTTATGAAGTTGTATTCAATGCCCCAACTAATGAACCTTCTTGACCATCTTATTTACCTGCGCTGCCACCTTCAAGGATCTTGAGATTCCCACATCCTCCATACCCCTCTAGGTCACTACCACTCTTGGTGCATATCCTAGCCTCAGTAGTTCCACCGAAATGCATCACCTCACATTTATCAGGATTCAACTCCATCTGCCATTTCTCAGCCTATTCCATCCAAACCATAAGATTGTTCACCACACTGTCAATAACCGACTTTTAGGGCAGCACAGTGATGCAGCGGTAGAGTTCCAGTGCCAGGGTCCCCGGTTCGATCCTGACTACGGGTGCTGTCTGTATTGAGTTTGTACATTCTCCCCGTAGCTACATGGGCTTTCTCCAGGTGCTGCAGATACCTCCCATACTCCAAAGACATACAGGTTTGTAGGTTAATTGGCTTGGTAAAATATAAATTGTTCCTCGTGTGTAGGGTGCTTCTAGTGCACCGGGTCGCTGGTCGGCACAGACCCAAAGGGCTGAAGGTCTATTTCCGTACTGTATTTCTAAACTAAACTAAATTAAGCTCACTGTCTCATCTACAAATGTATTAATCTTTCTTTTTACATCCACATCCAGATTATTTATTTATACAGGAGCCTCTGGGATAGTGAATAATATGAATTATGGATATGTGGCTTATACAAATTTTCCCATTAAAGCATTTTAAAGTTAGTAATAGCATTAATCATTATAAGGTAGACAGAAGTACTGGAGAAACTCAGAGCATTGTACTGGAGTGAAGGAAATAGGCAATGTTTCAGGCCAATTACTTATATTAATCATTCAGACTGGTGATTATTATAATGATATTAATCATGATAAAATGTTTCATGATTCATTAATGACTGGATACAGAATGTATTCTATAAGCGTGATATTAAGGTATAAAATTAGTGATATAAAATGGCAGCGAATGTATATAGAGGAATAGAGCCAGGTTACTGTAGAAAAGACACATTCTTGATTTAAGAGAAAATTGCCTTACAGACAGTTCTCAGGAACAGGATATTTACGTAACCCTGGCACAGTCTGTATTACTGACAGGGTCCCAGCACCGATCAATCCCTGTGGAACCTCTCTGGTCACTGGCATATGATAACAATTCACCAATTCCCAAAACTATTTTAGACTCAACTTGCCAACTTTCCCTGGAATCCATGGGTGCTGACATTTTGGACCCTGTCTCTCATGTTACACCTGGAGTATTGCGTACTGTTCTGGTCTCCAAATCTGAGGAAGGACATTATTGCCATAGAGGGAGTGCAGAGAAGGTTCACCAGACTGATTCCTGGGATGTCAGGACTGTCTTATGAACAAAGACTGCATAAAGTCAGTTTATACTCTCTCGAATTTAGGAGATTGAGAGGGGATCTTATAGAAACTTACAAAATTCTTACGGGGGTTGCACAGGCTAGATGCAGGAAGATTGTTCCCGATGTTGGGGAGGTCCAGGACAAGGGGTCACAGCTTAAGGATAAGGGGGAAATCCTTTAGGACCGAGATGAGAAGGACTTTTTTCACACAGAGAGTGGGTCTCTGGAACTCTCCGCCACAGAGAGTAGTTGAGGCCAGTTCATTGGCTATATTTAAGAGGGAGTTAGATGTGGCTCTTGTGGCTAAGGGATCAGAGGGTATGGAGAGAAGGCAGGTACGAGATACTGAGTTGGATGATCAGCCATGATCATATTGAATGGCGGTGCAGGCTCGAAGGGCTGAATGGCCTACTCCTGCACCTAATTTCTATGTTTCTATGTTTCTATATCTTTTCAAAGGCTTTCCTGAAGTCCATATAAATCATATCCACTGCACTCTCCTCATCTCAGAAAATTCAGCCAGTTTGGTCAGACATGTGTTGGGCTGAAATTACTGTTTCCATGCTGTATCTCTTAATTAAACTAAACTAAACTAAACTAAACTAACTAATCCCAGCCTCCCAGAGACTTAGTCTCCTTGGTCCATATGAGACTTGTAAGTCAAAGGACAGTCAGTCACTGCAAAGAAAAGCCAATGTGGAAACTCAGTGCAACTTCTTCAGCCGGTACAGAACCTGGACAAGTGATACATTTAACAAGTAACTGCAAGAGGAGAGCACGTTTTTAATGGAAGATCGTCTGGGCATTTCTACTCTGGCTGGGAAATGGACACTTGAGTTCTGTATTATTTATTTAGGGCAGCACATTTTTTAAAACACTTGAGAGGCAGCAGCAGGGAACTAATGGAAACATTTGCCGAACACTCAAGAGGCATTAAAACTGTGCATGAAGTGAGGGGAACAGAACTGTAAATGTCTCCGACCTTCAGCTTGTGTTGTAACTTGTTAAAGGATTTGTACTGGCCAATTACTTATATTAACTATGGCAGAATAATTTTTTGTGGAGAAGCACTGTGATACACGACAACGGTTGGAGCAGGAGTCAGTTTGCTTTGCAGTAAACGTGCTGCAAATATCCTCACATCACAAAAACTGCCCAAAGTGAGCCACGCAGCTCATTACTGATCATTGGGAGATCTGCAGGTGCCTGCATTGATTCTCCTAACACCAACATTATTCATTTGGTTTAGTTCAGTTTAGGTTAGAGATACAGCACGGAAACAGGCTCTGCGCCCCACCCAGTCCGTGCCGACCAGCGATCCCCGCACACTAACACTATCCGACTCACACGACACAGGTTAGGGACAATTTACAATTTACTGTCCGGCGAGTATAAAATGAATATTGCCATAAAAATGTGTAGCAAAGGACTTGTAATGTAAAAATGTTCCCTGTTGTATTTAAGATAGCAACGTACTGTAGATTAAGTATGAGGATTATTTGCAACACAATTTATGAAACTGTACAGTGGAGCTATCTTAACTTTTGTAAACATACACAGGAATGATGCATTAGCTGGGTATAGTGATGCAGGCTGCTCAGATTCATCAGGCTTTTGCAGCTTCTGTAAATATTTAAGCCTCTGTCATTTCTCTTCTGAGTCGGGTATGTATTGGCCCCCAGGCCAATAATGGCCAGTTCCCTGCACATTTGGTTGGATTTATTGGCAGTTTATTAAGGGAATAATGTGAATTTGTGTGACCACTGAACTTACCAATTTCTGTCCATTAACACTCCCCTCCACCTAGCAGAGCTGGTCCTCACACTCAACAACTTCTCCTTCAACTCCTCCCACTTCCTCCAAATCCAAGGCGCAGCTACGGGCACTCGTATGGGCCCCAGCTATGCCTGCCTCTTTGTAGGATATGTTGAACAATCACTGTTCCAGGTGTCCACTGATCTGGCACTCTGGTGTCAGGACAGCATCCTTCTCTTGAACATCAAAAAAAACAAGGAGCTGATCGTGAACTTTAGGAGGGCACAACATCCAAGGACGTACACACCATTGAGGATAAATGGGGATACTGTGGATAGGGTGAGCTGTTTTAAATACCTGGGAGTCCACATCTCTGAGGATATGACATGGACATCGCACGCTGCAGCACTCGTGAGTAAGGCAAGGCAGCGCCTTTACCACCTCAGGCAATTGAGGAGCTTCAGAGTGTCTCCGAAGACCCTCCAGTGCTTCTACTCAGCGGCTGTGGAAAGCATCTTGTCCGGAAACATCACAATCTGGTTTGGGAATTGCTCTGCCCAGGACAAGAAGGCTCTGCAGAGAGTAGTGCGTTCGGCCGAATGCACTATGGGAACTTCTCTCGCCCCTCTGCAGGAACTATACATCAGGAGGTGCAACTCCAGAGCCAATAAGATAATGGGAGACCCCTTCCACCCCTGCAACGGACTGTTCCAGCTCTTACGGTCAGGCAAACGCCTCCGTTGCCGTGCTGTGAGAACGGAGAGGATGAGAAGGAGTTTCTACCAGAGGCCATTCGGCCCGTAAACTCCTATCTCACCAGGGACTAACTTAACTGGACCATTCTACTGTTTTTTTTCTTAATTGCTGTTTTTTTTTCTTCCCTTTTTCCTTCCGCCCACAATATTTAATATGTAAAAGAGCATGTGATTCTGTTCCTTTCTGTGTGATGGTTGTTTGTTTGTTTGTTTTATTGCAAGTCCGCGAGCACGGCCACTTTTCATTTCACTGCACATCTCGTATGTGTATGTGATGAATAAACTTGACTTGACTTGACACTGGCCCTATCCCTGAACTCTACCTCTGCTACATTGACAACTGCATTGGTGCTGCCTCCTGCACCCACGCAGAACACACTGACTTTATCAACTTCGCCTATAATTTCCATCCTACACTCAAATTCACTTGGACCATCGCCGACATCTCCCCACCGTTTCTAGATCTCACTGTCTCCATCACAGGACACAGATTATTGGCCGACATCTGCTACAAACCTACTGACTCCCATAGCTATCTAAACAACACTTCTTCCCACCCTGCTTCCTGCAAATACTCTACCCCTTTCTCCCAATTCCTCCGTCTACGCCGCTTCTGCGCCCAGGGTAAGGTTTTCCATTCTAGATCATCGGAAATGTCCACATTTTTTAGGAAACGGGTGTTCCCCTCTTTCATTATAGATGAGGCTCCCACTAGGATCTCCTTGATATCCTGCTGCTCAGTGCTTGCTTTTCCTCCCCCCATTCACAACAAGGACAGAGTCCCCTTTGTCCTCACCTTCCACCCCATCAGCCGTTGCATACAGCATATAATCCTCCAACATTTTCGCCACCTCCAACTAGATCCCACCACTGGCCACATTGTCCCATCTCCACCCTTTGGCTTTACGCAGAGACCGTTCCCTCCGCAACTCCCTGGACAACTCGTCCTTTCACACCCAAACCAGCCCCCTCCCCGAGTACTTGTCTCTGCAACCGCAGGAGATGCAACACCTATCCCTTTACCTCCCCTCTCAACTCCATCCAAAGACTCCAACAGTCTTTTCAGGTGAGGCAGAGGTTCATGCACCTCCTCCAACCTCATCTACTCTCATATTCCCTGTTCCAGGTATCAACTTCTGTCCATCAGTGAGACCAAGCGCAGGCTCAGCAATCGTTTCGCTGAACACCTCCGCTCATTGCGCCTTAGCCTACCTGATCACCCTCCCATTCCCAATCTGACGTCTCTGTCCTGGGCCTCCTCCATTGTCAGAGTGAGGCCCAGCGTAAATTGGAGGAACAACATCTCATATTTCGCGTGAGCAGCTCACACCCCAGCGGTATGAACATTGACTTCTCTAACTTCAAGTAACCCTTGCTTTTCCTCTTTCTCCATCCCCTCCCCCTTCTCAGTTCTCCCACCAGTCTTACGGTCTCCGATTAGATTCTATCTCTGTCCCGCCCACTCCCCTGACATCAGTCTGAAGAAGGGTCTCGACACGAAATGTCACCCATTCCTTCTCTCCCGAGATGCCGCGTGTCCCGCTGAGTTACTCCAGCATTTTGTGTTTACATACGTGTTGCTACAGGTAAGAATGTAATTGTTCTGTACAAATGACTGTTTAACACATGACTCTATTTGACTCTTGAGATAACCATATAACCATATAACAATTACAGCACGGAAACAGGTCTTCTCGGCCCTTCCAATCCATGCCGACCATTTATTTTCCCCTAGTCCCAGCTACCTGCACTCAGACCATACCCCTCCATTCCCTTCCCGTCCATATACCTATCCACTTTACTTTTAAATGTTAAAATCGATCCTGCCTCCACCACTTCTGCTGGAAGATCATTCCACACAGCCACCACTCTCTGAGTAAAGAAGCTCCCCCTCATGTTACCACTAAACTTCTGTCCCTTAATTCTCATGTCATGCCCTCTTGTTCGAATCTTCCCTACCCTCAATGGGAAAAGCTTATCCACGTCAACTCTGTCTATCCCTTTCATCATTTTAAAGACCTCAATCAAGTCTCCCCTTAACCTTCTGCGCTCCAAAGAATAAAGACCTAACTTGTTCAACCTTTCTCTGTAACTTAGTTGCTGGAACCCAGGCAACATTCTAGTAAATCTTCTCTGTACTCTCTCTATTTTGTTGACATCCTTCCTATAATTAGGTGACCATACTCCAGAATTGGTCTCACCAATGCCTTGTACAATTTTAACATTACTTTCCTACTCCTACATTCAATGCTCTGATTTATAAAGGCCAGCACACCAAAAGCTTTCTTTACCACCCTATCTACATGCAATTCCACCTTCAGGGAACTATGCACAGTTATTCCTAGATCCCTCTGTTCCACAGCATTCCTCAATTCCCTACCATTTACCATGTACGTCCTATTTTGATTTGTCCTGCCAAGATGTAGCACCTCACACTTATCAGCATTAAACTCCATCTGCCATCTTTCAGCCCACTCTTCCAAATGGCCCAAATCTCTCTGTAGACTTTGATAATCTACTTCATTATCCACAGCACCACCTATCTTAGTATCACCTGCATACTTACTTATCCAATTTTCCACCCCATCATCTAGATCATTGATCATCTAGATCAAGTAACAACATGACATACAGTGACAGTTACGAATGACTCAGAAAACATTAAACATTAATAATAATAAAACATTAATGATAAAACACCATTGATCAAGCATGTGAACCAACAAAATACCAGATCGAAGGGAGGCTACCGATTTTTGGCTGTTGAGTAGAGCAACTACTCGTGGATTAAAACAGTTTTTATGTCTGGCGGTGGCAGCTTTGACAATCCGGAGTCGCCTTCCAGAGGGAAGTGATTCAAAGAGTTTGTGGCCAGGGTGAGAGGGGTCAGAGATGATCTTGCCCGCTCGCTTCCTGGCCCTTGCAGTGTACAGTTCATCAATGGAGGGAAGGTTGCAGACAATAACTTGGCGAAGGGTCTCGACCTGAAATGTCACCCATTCCTTCTCTCCAGAGATGCTGCAAGTCCCGCTGAGTTACTCCAGCACTTTGTGTCTATCCTCGGTGTAAACCAACATCTTCAGTTCCTTCCCACACATGAGAAATGATTACATGCGAGATGTAGCAGAGGACTAAAGTCAGGCGTTTAAGCGTAGTCAGCATAAACACCAACGTCAGGAGCGGAGGGGACAGAAGAACAGGGTAAATCAGAGCATTGAAAATAGGAGTAGGGAAGTAATGTTAAAATTGTACAAGGCATTGGTAAGACCAATTCTGGAGTATGGTGTACAATTTTGGTTGCCTAATTATAGTGAGGATGTCAACAAAATAGAGAGAGTACAGAGGAGATTTACTAGAATGTTGCCTGGGTTCCAGCAACTAAGTTACAGAGAAAGGTTGAACAAGTTAGGTCTTTATTCTTTGGAGCGCAGAAGGTTAAGGGGGGACTTGATTGAGGCCTTTAAAATGATGAAAGGGATAGACAGAGTTGACGTGGTTAAGCTTTTCCCATTAAGGGTAGGAAAGATTCAAACAAGAGGGCATGACATGAAAATTAAGGGACAGAAGTTTAGGGGTAACATGAGGGGGAAATTCTTTACTCAGAGAGTGGTGGCTGTGTGGAATGATCTTCCAGCAGAAGTGGTGGAGGCAGGATCGATTTTAACATTTAAAAGTAAAGTGGATAGGTATATGGACGGGAAGGGAATAGAGGGGTATGGTTTGTGCAGGGAGATGGGACTAGAGGAAAATAAATGGTCGGCACGGACTGGAAGGGCCGAGAAGGCCTGTTTCCGTGCTGTAATTGTTATATGGTTATATATGGTTATAACCTTCTCTGCTGATCGGATGATTCGCTGCAGCCTCCAGGTGTCGTGCTTGGTGGCTGAGCCAAACCAGACCATGATGGAGAAGGTAAGAACAGACTCTACGATGGCCGTGTAGAATTGGACCATCATTGCCTGTGGTAGATGTGCTTCCTTAGCTGCCGTAGGAAGTACATCCTATGTTGTGCCTTTTTGACTGTGGAGTCGATGGTAGCTCCACACTTAAGGTCCTTGCAGATGGTTCCCAGGAACTTAAAATACTCCACAGATGTGACTGTGGTGTTGTTGATGGTGATTGGGGTGAGGGGAGGGGGAGCTCTCCTAAAGTCTACAATCAATTCCACTGTCTTAAGAGCATTGAACTCTTATGTTGTTGCTACGGTACCAGGACGCCAGCTGTGCCACTTCCTGTTATAGGCAGAATCCTCCCCATCCTGGATCAGTCCAATCAGGGTTGTGTCGTCCGAAAACTTGGGAAGCTTGACAGAGGTGTCTGTGGAGGTGCAGTCGTTGGTGTAGAGAGAGTAGAGGAGAGGAGAGAGTACGCAGAAAGAGAGAGGTGCATGTCTATATAGGTGGGCCACTCTTCTACAAATACCTCCTGTCCTGGATTCACTCGATGACCATTCACTACAGTTAACACACTGTGGCGGCCTCCATTCACTATCTCAGCCCTCGATAAATGATAACACAAAACCTTGATAAGTGTAAAGCTGAATACAATGGGTGACACAGTGGCACAGCGAATGAGTTGCTGCCTTACACCGCTAGAGTACTGGGTTCGATCCTGACTACGGGTGCTGTCTGCACCTTCCCCCTGTGGCCGTGTGGGTTTTCGCCGGGTGTTCAGGTTTCCTCCCACACTCCAAAGATGTACAGGTTTGTAGGTTAATTGGCTTTGTTAAATTGTCCTTCGTGTGTGGGATAGGACTAGTGTATGGAGTGATCACTGGTGGGTGGAGGCTCGATGGGCCGAACTGCTTGTTTCCGTGCTGTATCACGAAAGTAAAGTAAATGTCAAGGAATCATAACTGTGGTTACTTTCCGTGTGAGTGGGAGATGAATTCTGACTATCTCTGGTATCTTGTTCATACCTGGTGTAGCACAATAGTTTATTCCATGTTATCATATCTCCTTGCAGCATAAAAGGAGGCCATTCTGCCCATCAAGTATATGTGGCCTAACTAGCTGCATATATTTGATGGGCATTACCAACACAGTGAAAATAAAGTAATTTAATCTGTGTTAACTTCCACAAGTTATCCGGGGAAGCTCTGTTTAAGAAGCAGCAAACCACTTTGTCATTTATGAACCACAGATACAAAGTCAAAGTCAAGTCCAGAGAGTTTATTGTCATGTGTCCCTGACAGGACAATGAAACTCTTTCTTTGCTTCAGCACCACAGAACATAGTAGGCCTTGACTACAAAATAGATCAGTGTGTCCATATACCATTATATACTTAAATACACACATGAATAAATAAATTGATAAAGTGCAAATAACAGATAAAGGGATATTAATGTTCAGAGTTTTGTCCGAGCCAAGTTTAATAGCCTGATGGCTGTGGGGAGGTAGCTATTCCTGAACCTAGGCATTGCACTCAGGCTCCTGTACCTTCTACGTGAAGGTAGCGGGGAGATGAGTGTGTGGCCAGGGTGGTGTGGGTCCTTGATGATGCTGCCAGCCTTTTTGAGGCAGCGACTACGATAAATCCCCTCGATGGAAGGGAGGTCAGAGCTGATGATGGACTGGGCAGTGTTTAAAACTTTTTGTAGTCTTTTCGTCTCCAGGGCGCTCAAGTTGCCGAACCAAGCCACGATGCAACCGGTCAGCAAGCTCTCTACTGTGCACCTGTAGAAGTTAGAGAGAGTCCTCCTTGACAGACCGACTCTCCGTAATCTTCTCAGGAAGTAGAGGCGCTGATGAGCTTTCTTAATAATTGCATCTGTGTTCTCGGACCAGCAAAGATCTTCAGAGATGTGCACGCCCAGAAATTTGAAGCTCTTGACCCTGTTAACCATCGACCCGTTGATATAAACAGGACTGTGGGTCCCCAACCTACTCCTTCCAAAGTCCACAATCAGTTCCTTGGTTTTGCTGGTGTTGAGGGCAGGTTATTGTGCTGGCACCATATGGACAGTTACTCGATCTTTCTTCTATACTCTGACTCATCCCCATCAGTGCTATGTCCCACAACAGTGGTGTCGTCGGCGAACTTGATGATGGAGTTCACACTATGACTGGTTATGCATTCATGAGTATAGAGTGAGTACAGCAGGGGGGCTGAGCATGCAGCCTTGAGGTGCTCCCGTGCTGATTGTTATGGAGTCTGACACATTTCCACCAATACGAACAGACTCATCTGTGAATGAGGAAGTCGAGAATCCAATTGCAGAGGGATGCGCAGAGACCCAGTTCTGCAAGTTTGGTAACCAGCTTGGAGGGGATGTTTGTGTTAAATGCCGAGCTGTAATCGATGAATAACTGCCTGATATATGAGTTTTTGTTGTCCAAGTGGTCCAGAGCAGAGTGGAGGGCTAGCGAGGTAGGAGTTGATTTGCGCCATGATCAACCTCTCAAAGCACTTCATCACCACAGGCGTTAGTGCCACTGGTCGATAGTCATTAAGGCATGTCACCTTGCTCTTCTTGGGCACCGGTATAATTGATGCCTTCTTGAAGCAGGTGGGAACCTCAGACCTCAGAAGTGTCTGGTTGAAAATGTCCGTAACATCTCCAGCCAGTTGGTCCGTACAGGTTTTTAGAACACGACCAGGTATACCATCAGGTCCAGGCGCTTTTCGAGGGTTCACCCATCTGAAGGATTTCCTGGGGCCTCTGTGACTGAGACTGAAATACCATTACAGCGAATGGGTGCTCGGGAAGACACATCGGTTTTCTCCCTATCAAAGCGTGCGTAAAACGCATTTAGCTTGTTAGGGAGTGATGTTTCGCTGACATTCGAGCTGCCTCCTGGTTTCGCCTTGTTGGAGGTGATTGCATTCAGGCCCCGCCACAGCTGCCGAACATCTGTCTCATCCTCCAGCTGGGAGCAGAACTCCCTTTTGGCCTTTTTGATGGCCTTACCAAGGTCGTATCTGGACTTCTTGTAGACCGCTGCACCATCAGACATGAATGCCCAGTGTCTGGTCTTCAGAATAGTGCGGATCTCAAAGTTGATCCAAGGTTTCTGATTGGGAAACACTCGGAAGGTTTTTGTAGGGATGGAGTCCTCCACACATTTCTTAATGAAGTCTGTAACGACTGTGGCGTATTCGTTCAAGTCCATTGCCGAGTCATTGAAGATTGCCCAGTCTACAGACTCCAAACAGTCCTGTAGTTGTTCCTCTGCCCCCCTCCCCGACCAGTTCTGTACTGTCATCACTTCTGGGGGTGCGTTCTTTAATTGATGCCTGTAGGCAGGAAGAAGCAGCACCGCGGTTTGGTCGCATTTACCGAAGTGAGGGCGAGGGATAGAGCGATAGGCATTCTTGATGGTGGTGTAGCAGTGGTCGAAGGTGTTTGGTCCTCTGGTGCAGCAGGAGACATGTTATTGGAAGTTGGGGAGTGATTTCTTTAGGTTCGCCTTATTGAAGTCCCCAGCAATGGTGGTAAATGCCTCGGGGTAAGACGTCTGGTGTTTGTTGACCACGGCGTGCAGCTCCTCCAGTGCCAGACGGACGTCTGCCTGGGGTGGAATGTAGACCACGGTCAGGATGATGGACGTGAATTCTCTTGGGAAGTAGAAGGGACGGCACTTCACCGCCAGATGTTCCAGGTGTGGAGCGCAGGAGTTGGACAGGACTGCCACGTCCGAGCACCACGCAGAGTTGACCATGAGGCAGAAGCCCCCTCCTCTCCCTTTCACAGATGCCAGTGTACGGTCCATGCGGTGGATGGAGAACCCATCAGGCTGGACCGCTGAGTCTGGGGAGCTGGGGGTGAGCCATGTCTCTGTGAAACAGAACACAGAGCATTCCCTCAGCTCCCTTTGATAAAGCAGCCTTGCCCATAAGTCCTCCACTTTATTTTCAAGGGACTGTACATTGGCCAGTAGGATAGTAGGGAGAGGGGGTCGAAGTCCCCTGCGCTTCAGTCTGACCTGAAATCCTGCCCGCCAACCACGTTTCTGGACACAATGGAGGCTTCCCTTTTGTTTCCAGGTACTGAGTTTCCTGTACCTGCTGTTTCTGCGGACCTGCGCTGGAATGGGGATTCCTTCACAGACGGCAGCTCCAGCTCCGTAGCGAACGGGGGTACCCCCAAAGCCGGTAGCAGCAGCTTCATTCTTTCTGGGAGATCCAGCCCGTCGGCTCTGGAGGTCATCCCGAGGTCTCCAGGTACAGTAACTGCATTGCTCAGTTGGGTCGGGTGATTCCCAGCCAGCGTGAGAAATTTTAACATCTGGGGCTCCTGCAGCCGCGGGGGATCGCGAAATTGCAAGAGCCTTGAGGTGCTCAAGCAGCTTGCCCGAAACTGCACCGTTTTCCTGATCCAGGTAAGTTGTTGGAAGTTGTAGTTGAGCCTTTTATGTTCCGGAGCTCCGCAAAAGTCACCGCAGGGGCCATCTTGCACAAGTTCAGGGGAACATACTTTATGATATGGGATATAAATTGCATTGAAGTCACCGGACGGAGAGTGTGGCAAATGTATTCGGATTGGAATTGTTTCAGTCACATTCCTCCATTTATTTCCCGTAACCCATCCTATCACACATAGAGTGATACTGTGGAAACAGGCCCTTCGGGCCAACTTGCCCACACCGACCAACATGTCCAATCTACACTAGTCCCACCTGCCTGGGTTTCCCCCTTATCTCTCCAACCCTGTCCTACCCATGTACCTGTCTAACTGTTTCTTAAACGTTGGGATAGTCCCAGCCTCCACTTCCTCCTCTGGCAGCTCATCCCGTACACCCACCACCCATTGTGTGAAAACGTTACCCCTCATATTCTTATTAAATCTTTACCCCTTCACCTTAAACCTATGTCCTCTGGTCCTCGACGTCCATTAACGTCCATTAACCTCCCATCGATTCTCCCACGATCTGCTGATACAGGGGGATCTACCGCAGCAATTAACCCAGCAGCCGCACAAAATATGATCCTTAAGAGTTTATTCGGGACCACTGGGCAGCATAGTGGTGCAGCCTTACAGCACTTACAGTGCTGGAGACCCGGGTTTGACACTGACTACGGGCGCTGTCTGTACGGAGTTTGTACGTGCTCCCCGTGACCTGCTTGGGTTGTCTCCGAAATCTTCAGTTTCCTCCCACAGTCCAAAGACGAACAGCATTTGTAGGTTAATTGGCTTGGTAAATGTAAAAAAACATTGTCCCTAGTGGGTGTAGGATGGTGTTAATGTGCGGTGATCGCTGGTCGGTGCGGACCCGGTGGGCCGAACGGCCTGTTTCCGTGCTGTATCTCTAAAATAAAATATATATATTTAAAAAAAACACTGCAAAATGTAAAGGATGAGTGAAGTGTGCAAGAGCACAGATCTCTGACAACAGTGGGCAGATATACGTAGAAGGAGGCATCTTCAACACGTTGCTTTCTTGTCCAAGGCACAGAGTAGGGAGGCCATTCTGGTACCACATAAAACCCCAGTCAGACTGGAGCTAAGCACAAAGAAACAAGGAAGTGCAGGTGCTGTTTTACAAATGAAGACGCAAAGTGCAGGAGTAACTCAGCTGTTCAAGCTGCATCCCAGGAGAACATGGCTAAGTGATGTTTCAGGACGAGACTCTTCTCAGAGCTGCTGCTGTTACTCCAGCACTCTGTCTCTTTTGTAAACTAGCACCTGCAGTTCCTTGTTTCTATATTTTATCGCCCCACTGTGAAATCTCCTCAAAGTATGCTTTTTTTTTTAAGGAGTTCTCCTCAATCTGAAGAAGACGTCTGATCTAAAACACCACCTATCCACGTTCTCTTGCGATGTGCCTGACCCGCTGAATTACTCCCGTACTCTGTGTCCTCCTCTGGAGCTGGAGTACCGTCAGTGCATCCGAGTACAGGGTTGGGCTTACATATTCAGCAGCAGATGTACGAAGGTGTGGCTGTGGAAAGGAGGCGCAGTTTGTTGGTAAGATTGGCGGAGCAGAGAATGCAATGTAAATGTGGGCAGTTTGAGCAGATGGTGAGTGTCTGCAGAAGATGCAAGTCTGTGCCTGCTCTCGGCACCAGCTCCAGCCAGGGAGATTAACACCTTTCCAGTCAGAGAAAGCTGATGCATGTTATTAGCAGTTTGTAAACATTACAGTGATGGATAAAAGAACTAGAGGGGAATGTACGTTAACATGTTCGTTTTTGACAATTCTATCATTTAATATCCATCCCTAATCGCCTTGAAATCATAGTGGTGATCGACCTTCTGAAAGAACTGCAGTCTTTCATTGATAACCAGGTTGGAAGAAAAAATAATCAAAATTGCAATGGATATTGATGGGTCTGAGAGTTGGAAGAGATCAGAAAGTGATGACAAAAAAGTAAAGAGGGAGAAATACATCAAACAAATTCCGAGCTGGAGTAGGCATGGTGGAGTACACGTTCCAATCAGCATCAGTGGTACTCAAACTGGAAATGTTTAGTTTAGTTTGGAGATACAGCCAGAAACAGGCCCTTTCACCCACCAAGCCCGCACACACTAACACAATCCCACACACACTAGGGGCAATTTCCAATTATACCAAGTCAATAAACCGAGAAATATGGAGTGTCTGTGGCAATGAATTTCACAGATTCACCATCCTCTGACTAAAGGCATTTCTCTTCATCTCCTTTCTAAAGGTAGGTCGTTTTATCCTGAGGCTGTGACCTCTGGTCCGAGACTCTCCCACTAGTGGAAACATCCTTTCCACATCCACTCCATCCAGGCCTGAGAAACTATATTCTGATTTTTGAAATATTCTGGTATTTATTTCTTTGCTCCACGTATCATACTTGTGGATGGCTGGATTGTCCTCATGATTTAATAGGAATAGCATGCAAATAGAACGAGAACTTACCAGTCGAAGTGAGGGATTTCGTGAAGAGCCCGCCGGCGCGCATGCTCGACATACTTCAAAGTAGCGGCGTGGAATCACAGAAACCAACAAAGAAATGACTTCGCATAGTAAGATTGAAGTGACTAAGATTACCAGATGAAGGTGATTGAGGGTTGGGCGAGGAGGGCACGAAATCCCTCACTTCGACTCCTCATAAAATAAAGATCAACCTTCGAACTGGTAAGTTCTCGTTCAATCTTACTATTTCATTTCGGAGTCACGTGAGTGACTTCGTGAAGACTTCAAAGCTTCTGTGATTACACGCCCTGGACCACGTCCATGCTGACACACCACTACCAGGGATGGATGGGAGGAACAAACTTGCTCAATAGTTCATACTGCAAAACAAGAGCAGAGTTATTAATAACAAATCAAAACCCCTCATGCGGGGACATCTCCACGTTCGTGACCTGCATTCAGCACGGCTTCTGCAAACTGTAGAGGAGCAGCAACAGGCTTGTTATAAAAACGCTGGAACACAGCTTCATTAGCCCATCCTGCTGTGGCGAGAATTTGGTCCATGGGCACCTCCATGACCCTCGCCGTTGACGTCGATGCAGCCCTGTTGGAAAGAGACTTGAACACATTAGTGTCGATACCTGACTTACCCAAGACGACTGGAAGCCACATGGATATCGTCTGGACTGTCACTCGATGATGAGGTCTCTTATGAGTGACAAGCAGGTATCTCTCCATTCCTCTGATGCGTGCCGTCACCTTGACATAGTGGCGGATATGTGAGGCTACACATAGCCTAGCATCTGCGGGGTATGCCGGGAACTTCAGCTACAGCCCTGTGCACCCAGGTCTATGCTGCTTTAGTAGCTCGTCAATGAAAAAGACTACTTCTGTGGGGGTAGACGTCATTCTGTCGACACGAAGTTTGTGTAGTGTCTGTACCCTCTGAGCTGAAGTCAGCGCTAGTAACATCACCAGCTTCATGGTGCGTTGGTCCAGTTGGAGCCCTTCCATGGGTGACCACGTCCTGAGCAGGGTTAATACGTCCCTGACATCCCAGGTGATATTATAGCGTGGTGTAGGCGGATTCATATTGAATATACCCCGCATGAGTCTGGACACTAGCCTGTTGGATCCTACCTCCAAACTGAGGTAGAATGATAGCGCACTTCTGGCGCTGTTGATGGCACTGTAACTTAAGTGTTCATCATGGTGCAACCCCGCGAGGAATTCCAGGACGTCGGTTGTTGTCACGTCATCGTACGTGATGCGAGAGCGGCTGCAGTAGGCTTCCCACTTCTTAATATGCGAGCGGTATCTTCGCCTTGTAGACTCTCGACACGACGCCCCGGTGGTATCCATGGTCCGAGCCGAGAGGCCGTATTGGACTAACGGCCTGTTCAGAACCTGCAAGCCAACAAATTTAAATAGCCATGGCAGGGATGCGGCTCCCCTGAGACAGGGTGAGTAACCAATTGTGGGCAACCCTTCAAAAGGACCCAAGGTTCGTTGAGCATGTCAAAGACCACCGGATACCAAGGCTGTGTGGGCCAGTCGGGTATAATAAGGATGCCCTTGGCAGCATCTGCCTGAATCTTTCCCAATACCCGACTGATGAGGCAAAATGGGGGGAAGGCACAGAAAAACCACTTCCCCCAGTCCAGCGAGAATGCATCTAGCGCTATTGCCCCAGGATCTGGTTCCCATGAAACGTAGGTTGGTACCTGATGGTTCCACCGTGACGCAAAGAGGTCAATGTCCGGTTTACCAAATTTGGCTGTGACTTTAGAAAAGATCTCAGGATGCAACATCCATTCAATATTGTCATTAAATTTGCGTGACCTGGTGTCCGCCACAGTATTAAGCTCACCTGGCAAATAGGTAGCTGAAATCCAAATGTCTCTTTGAACACACCAGAGCCAAATTGAGTTTGCCAATTTGTCACACGAAACTGGCCTGGTACCACCCATATGGTTTAAATATGCTACTGCTGTGGTGTTGTCTATTTGGAGACGGACATGTGCTCCAACAAGCTTGGAACAATACGCACGAAGTCCGTGGAATGCTGCCAGCAACTCCAAATAGTTAATCCCTTGAGTTAACAACATCGTTGATTCAAGGGTGTCCCATCTGCCACCACAACTAGAGCAATTATTCGTGGATCCCCAACCATTGGAGCTAGCATCAGTTTGCAAATATACCACCGGATTAGCCTCCCTGATAGGCTTGAATGAGTTGCTAATGTGACACACCCACCATTGCAACTCATTTATCACTTCGGGCGGCAGCTGCATGGACCGATCATAATGACCAGCGTTCTGTTTTAACGCAGCAACTTTAGCTCTTTGCAAATTCTGATAATGCAAAGGTCCATATCGCGCTGCCGGAAACAAAGCTACCAGCTTCCCAATTATTGTAGCTGAATGCCGAATCGATGGTATATTGGTGCGGATTAAATCTAGACACACCTGGGTAACCTCCTCAATCTTGTTAATTGGAATGGTAACCCTCATGCTTATAGAGTTCACCGTGAACCCTAGGTAATTAATCACCTGGGCAGGGTAGAACTTTGATTTCTCTGGATGGACAATAAACCCCAATTGTTGAAATATATTGACAGCAGCTGCAACACCCTGTTCAGCCAATTCCAGGGTGTGGCCCACAATTAAGATATCATCTAAATAGGCCATAACTATATGGTGTCGTTGTCTCAAATAAGCCATAATTGGCTTCACTAATTTAGTGAACAATCTAGGGCTGTGGTGAGCCCATTAGGCAAAGCCTTGTACTGCCAGAGTTGCCCCATCCAGATGAATTTTAAAACCTTCTGTCACATTTCTGGACGGATACGGAATAATATGCGTCTTTTAAATCGATGCATGCCATAAAGCAACCATGAGGAATCAATGATTTGGTTGTTTCAACGTATCCATTTTAAAATGAGAATATGTTACCAAAGTATTCAAACGGGTTAGATCAATAATGACACGACAACTTCCATCCTTCTTAGGTCTGGTGAATATGTTCGAAACAAATTCAACTGGCTCATGCACCACTCTCTTAATCACTCCTTTGCTCAAGACTTGACAATTCCTTATAGCCGGCTGCCTGTTCTGCAGCAGATAATTTAAACGTTCGAGCGGGCATGTGCTGGGATGGAGGAATGTCGCCATTAATAAACTCAATTTTATGCCCCTGAATATTCTGCAACACATACTCGTCACCAGTAAAATTACCCCATGCACCCAAAAACCACCGAAGGCGACCACCAACATGTGAAGTTAAACAGAGAGAAAAGAGAGAACCAGACCCCCTCACCTCCGTGGTTACCGGCGGTCCTTGACACGCGTGTGTGGACATGGAGGTGCTGGGTTGGCTTGAGGGCGCGGCGTCTTCGTTTTCCACCAGGGTCTCTGCCGACCCTGTCCTAAAAAAGACCCCTGGTGCTGGGTCTGATGTTGCTGTCGTTGTGGAGCTTGAGGGTGGGTCCTCGTCGAGGTACTGGCAGACCCTCGTGATCGAATGTATGGAGACTTTGAGCCTGACGGTGTGGGGGCACTCTGAGGGCGCATGATCCCCACCGTTTTGGCTTGCTCGTCAAGCTCTTTGACTCTCTTCGAGAGGTCCTTCCCAAAGAGCTGACGGGGCGGGGGCGGCGGCGGTGGTTTGCACAATCCTGCAAACTTTGGATTGAGCGCTGGGCGGATGCTGGTTTTGCGAAACCCGTTAATTTCGTGCTGGGTCGCGCACAGGAGGGCCAGGGCATCTTCCTGGTCCAAATTCAATTCGTCCCCATCCACCGACCGCACAAAGGCGGTAATACCGGCCGTGAGGAGCTTCAGGATCCGCTGCAGTTTTACCTCCTGTTGACGGATAGCCGCACTGATGTTGCCCCATATCGGCGTATTGACCACAGGCACGTTGAGGGAGTTGCAATTGGATGGAGCCTTGTGACGGCTCATTGCCTGGATGAGGACTTCTTCCTGCTGCTCCAGGCTGATAGTAGATGTTTGTGAAGACGCCCTGTGCCTGTTGCTGCCCTGCTGTTGTTGACGTTGAAGCAGGAGCTCCAGCAGCCGCTCCATACGGTCAATACGCCCTTCACCCTGAACACTCAGGTGGTCGGAGTCCTCTGGCTCTGAAAAGAAAACCAGGTTCCTGTCATCGGCCCGCACCTCGTCGAGGCCCTGCCGGTGCCGGTAGTTGTCGCTAACAGCCGCCGAGGCGAAACTGCACGATTCCTGCGCGGGCGTGTTCAACCGCCTCCGTCTAGCGGGAGCTGAAGCCGCTGCCACTAAGGGCACTTGCGGTGAGGTGTCGGCACCAGCCGAAGCATGGCTGCCTGGGGCCCGCGCAGTCTTGCCGGCTGCCCACATCGTGGACCTTGCCGACGCATGGTCTCGCCCACCCATCCATGGGGGGCTCGGCGACCGTGACGAGACCCGACTCAACCGACCCGTCCCGGCGTCGAGAGTCGGGGTGTGCCGGCTGGACCTCACAGACGCCCCGGGTCTCTCCCTGGAACCTGACCGCTCCTCCGTGTCAGGCAATGCCTTAGCCCTGGCAGGGTTAGGCTTCTGGGCTCCTGCCCTCGCCCTTCTCGGAGGGCTGAGTGGAACAGGCCGTGCAGCCGCATGCACCCAGCTCGAGGTCGCCAGCGAGCCCGCTGACGACCTGACTGCCATGGCAGGGTCCCCCTGCTCTGGCGGCACACCACACTCCTCCTCGTCGAACTCTTCCGAGCTGTGGTGTGCTGGCGGATCTGGACCTGTGGACACAGGGCTTACCCACATCTCTGCCTGAGTCCCGGCCTGCGATGCAGGTACTGCCGATGGTAAAGGCCCCGGAACTGTTGACCGGCGCACTCGTCCTGACGTCCTCCGGCCCTTGGAACTCCCATCCATGTCCTTGCTGCAAGACAAAACCAACAACAAGGACCACCAACTAAAGGTAGAATACTTACCTCCGTGGCCCCTTCTGAAGGGCTGGCGAGGAGCGCGCTCCACCGCCAGCCGTCGCAGCAACGCGGTACGACGATATGTCGAGCATGCGCGCCGGCGGGCTCTTCACGAAGTCACTCACGTGACTCCGAAATGAAATAAAAGCTTTGCACTGCACCTCAATACATGTGACAATAATAAACACATACCAGTATCAACCTCGACTCCGCAAACCGTTCTTCTCCCCAGCAGTCTTTCATCCCACTGCAATCTATTAAGGGCCTGTCCCACCAGCATGCAACTCTATGCGATGAACGCGATCAAACTAGAAGCGGGGGCCGCGCGGAGGTCGGGTGATCCCCTGTACAGGGCCGTTCCCACCAGCATGCGCCCGCATGCGGCAAGCGCAACCAAACCGGCAGCGAGGGCCGCGCGGAGGTCGGGTGAGTGGCGCAACGCGGTGCAAAGTGAGGCGAACTTGGAGTGAAGTCTAAGGTAAGTTCGCCAGGACAGAGAGGGGCACACAGAGAGGGGCACCGAGGCACACACACACAGGGCCACGGAGCCACACACATAGAGGGTCACGGAGGCACTTACAAATAAGTTCACGGAGGCACGATGTCGGGGCGGTGTATAAATGTCGAGGCGACTGCGAGCCGACAAGCCGTTGCCGCGCGGAATTTTTGGACATAGTCAGTTTTTCGGAGCCCCGCGCGGTGTCGGGACGAACTCGGGACGAACTCCGCACAATTCCGCACGGCTCCGGCGATCGAAGTGGGACCGGCCCCGCGACGCCGGACGGCTCAAGCGACCACGTTAGGTCGCGCTAATCGCATAGAGTTGCATGCTGGTGGGACAGGCCCTTAACTTACCGTTTAGTTTGTTGTCACGTATCCTGAGGTACAATTGAAAGCTTTTGTTGTGTGCCTTGCTGAAACATATTCAAATAATTTGTGACTCTTCCTCAAAGGGTAATGAAAGCAAAGATTCATGGCCCTCAGAGAAAAGAAATCCTTTGCAGATGACTTTTTATGTTTAACAGTGATCACTAATTCCAGATTCTTGTCGAGAGGTAAAGTTCTCTTCACGTCCTCGACTTCTAGATGTCTGCTTCACTGCCTAATTGCGTCAGGGTCTAATATATTACAAACAAATTATCTCTCAGTCTTCTAAATACCAACAAATGCAAACCTAGCCAGGTATTATTATCTTACACCCTCTCTGAATACCTTCCAACACAGTAACGGCCTTCGTTGAAGAAGGAGACCCATTCTGCACATGATATCCCAGACCTGGTGCCACCAATACCTGAAACGTGGCCTCTCTAGACTTGTTTCCAATTCACCTTCAATAAACAAGAGGTAATGTCCTCTTCACATCCTATTATGGTGATTTTTGCTATACTGGCATACTAACTTTGTACTAATCACGTAGAATATAAAGATACATTAACAAGGAATATAGAAACATTGAAACAATATTTGAAATCGCAACACACCCCAGTGTTACGGAGGGATTGTAATCCCAGAAAGCCAGCAATATGAAGGATATCATTAAGCTGTAAAGGGTGCAGAGAAGATTCACAAAGGTGTTGCCAGAAGTGGAGGGCTTCAGTTATAAGGAGACACTGGATAAGCTGCGACCTTTTCCTTGGAGAACGCTGATCTTACTCTGACACTGAATGCTGACCTAATGTGGATCAAATCATGAGGGGCATAGATTAGATGGATGGCACACTTTCCCCGCAGGGTAGACTATTCTAAAACTAAAGGGCACAGATCCAAAGTGACAGAGGAAAGATTTTAAAGGGATTTGAGGTGCAACCTTTACCACAGAGAGGATGGTGGACATGTGGAACAAGGTGCCAGAAGAGATTGTAAAGGTGGGTGCAACTGCAATGTTTACAAGGTATTTGGACAGATATATGGTTAGGAATGATCGAGAGGGATATGGGCCAAATGCATGGCAAAGGGATGAGTTCAGGTACACAACTTGATTGAGATGGCCGACTTGGGCCAAAGCTGAAAACTGACTGTATAAACTGACTTTATACTGACTGTATAAACGTCCATGTTGCAATTTTCCATGAACTCATTTGTCCCCATTGACTCCCACGTTATGTGAGATGTGTTCTTGCAGGATATTTTCTCACAGCAATATGAAACGCAGGCAAGTGATTTACAGGCAAGGAAAATCTTGTTGACAGTAAGCAGAAAACAAAGGGTTGATGGATTAATTAATTAGAAATGAATGTCACGTTATTTGATAACGCATGTTGAACAACTCACAATGGAAAAGATTGCCTTGTCAGTTTCTAAAGAAAATCACTGAAGATGCTTCCCTCTGCAGTACAACAACCTGTATTTATGATCCTTTAAGTAAACTAGTTCAGTTCTCTGTCTACATTTTGTACTTGCTGTACATAGATCATAGCACATGAACTGGTCCTTCAGCCCACAATGTCTGTGCTGACCATGATGCCAAGGCCAACTCTAATACCTTGTTGCCAAGGCACATAATCCATCTCCCTCCATTCCCTGCCTATCCAGGTGCCTATCCAAAAGTCCCTCAAATACAACTTTTGTATCTGCCTCCACCAGAAATGCTGTGAGAGTGAATCTTTATTCCAAGTTTCAAAGTCATTTTGAATTCCATTAAGGTGAATTTCCACTACTCAAACTGCCATAACACAGGAATACTCTATATGTGAAAAAGGACGGGTGTGGCCATGGTAAACAATGGCCGCTTGCAGGCTCACGTGGGGAAACAACTAATAGGAAAATGGTGGAAATGTTAAACAGGCATTTGTATCTGATTTCCCCGTAGATGTTTTAAATGGACCAAAAGCAGCAGGTGAGCAGGTGGTAAAATAGGATGTGAACTGGGGTTCTAAAACATGTGTGTGCTGAGATGGTGCAGAAGCTGAGAACTTGCAGAATTCCCTGGATTCTAGAAACCCTCCAACCGATCAGAAAACAACAAAACACTGCTGTTTGAGAATGGAAGGAGGCAGAAGACCCAGGCAGTTAGCACAACAGTGCTGCCCTGGAAACCATCCGTTAAGTCATAACAGATCAGCTACAAGAGCATAATTTGATTAAGCAGAGTCGACATGGTCTTATGAATTGGAAATTATGTTTAACAACTTTATTTCAGTTCTTTGAGGATAAATAGTTAGAGAAGGGGGAATTGGTGCATATAGAGAACTAAGATTTCAGAAAGGCATTTGATTGTCCCTAATTACAGTCAATAAAGGTTGAAAGATTTAAGGACAGTACATTAGTATCTTGGCAATACATTGGCAGTTCAGTTTAATTTAGTTTAGTTTAGTTTAGTTCTGAAACGCAGCATGGAAACAGGCCCTTTGGCACTAGGGAAGATGTACAATTTATAGCAAGCCAATTAGCTTACAAACCTGTAAATCTTTGGAGTGTGGGAGGAAACCGAAGATCTCAGAGAAATCCCATGTAGGTCACGGCGTGAACGTACAAACTCCATGGAGACAGCACCCATAGTCGGGATCGAACCGGGGTCTCTGGCGCTGTATGTGCTGTGAGGCAGCAACTGTACCACTGTACCATTGATGGAGTTAAGGACATTGGTATATTGATAATACATTGGAGTTAAGGGCAGTTGGCAGATTATGATAATGTTAAGGGCAGTACAATGGTATAGATTGTTGGTCATTGCATAGAACAAGTCAGGATAAAGGCCCAACTTACAAGTGGGCAAACTTTAACTTGTGAGATGCCTCAGTACTCAGATCTGTGCCCTAAATGATTTTCAGCTCATTACACATGACTTAGATGAAAGAGACAGTGAAATTATCCAGGTTGGCTGATGACACAAAGTACATGGATAATCAGATTGCGAGAATGTACAAAGTTTCTTCAACGAATTGCAACTGGTTAAATGATTGGGGATAAAGATAGCCTTTGGAAAGAAGGCTAGCCTTTTGGTAGGAAGAACTGAGGAAGAACTGAGATTGTATTGGTCTTGATTTTAAGAAGTGTGGCAGTTTGGTGCAACTGTATACTGTAGAGGCTATGGTAAAATCATCTTAGAGCTCAGTATCTCATTAAGTAAAGAAGGATATGTTTGCTGTAGAGAAGTTCCAGCAAAGGTTTTTTAATGTGGTTTCTGGGTAAGGCTTCTGACCTTGAGAAAAGTATCTGCAAATAAAATCTATGACCTGCCGTTCAGAAGAATGAGAGGTGATCTTGTTGAAACACACAACGGGTTCATTGGGTAGATGCCCATCAATCTAGGTCTAGATTTAGAGGACAAGTCTCAAGATAAGGGTTAAGTGATTCTAACCCAATTTGAGGAGAAATAACTCCTCTCAGAGTGCTACAAATAGTTAAACTTCCAACCACGAGAGTTGTGGTATTAAATATGTATATAAGCCTAGAGTGATGGACAACAGGGAGAATCAAAGGTGTGTGGTGAAAGAGGGAATTAGAACAAAAGCCAATTAGTAGATCTGCTACAACCGCACTGGGTGGATCACAGGGTGTAGACTGTCCTTGGCGCGAGGCCCCAAGGCTCATCATTTCCTTCAGCTGAGGAATATTTTCTTCAGAAAAAGATTCTGAATGGGGAAATAATTAAGATTTCTTGAGGAAGGTCGGGATAAATGGTAAATGCGAAGGACCTATTACCGGGAGCACTGAGATCAATAATTATAGGACGTAGATTTAAGAAGTAGAGGGATTAATGGAAATGCTTTTTTCACTGTTGTCTGGAGTTCTTTGAATAGCTAGGAGGAATGCACAGATTATTGTACCCATGGTAGGGGAATCAAAAAACCAAGGTGAGAAGGGAAAGATATAATAAGAACCTGAGGGGCAACTTTTTCACAGAGGGTCGGGGGTATACAGAACGAGCTGCCAGAGGAGGTAGTTGAGATGGTTACACTAACAACATTTAAAAGATATTTATCGGCCTGTCCCACTTAGGTGACTTTTTAGGCTACTGCAGGAGACTATGCGGTCGCCAAATGTGTGCAGATGGTTTCCGGGAGTTGCGGCCTCATTATGGTCACTGTGAATTTTTCAACATGTTGAAAAATTAGCGGCGAACCAGAATGAAGCTGCCATGGAGAGTAGTGAGAATTCCCGTGCCGTAGGTGGGTCGCCAGGAGGTCCTAGTGGGTTGCCAGGAGGTCGAAGGTTCTCATAGGTTGTAGCTGGTGCTGACCGGTGAATTTCATTGGCTCATTGGGAAAAAAAAATCGTAAGCAGTAGTTTTCAGAACCAAGGATAATGTGTGTGGAGCTTCACAGCCGTGTATCTCTGGCTGCTTAAAAGTTGTCACCGCTCCTTCTCCTTCCTCTCCCCCCATTTTTAAAGGACTTACATGACCCTTCCCATACACTGTGCTTTCACCGTCTTAATTACAGCGTCAACCTTCCTGTTCATTGCGATGGTCTGTATCACCTTGGCTTTGCACCGCGTGAATTTCACTCCGACAGCGCTCCCCCCGCTTCCCCTGTCCCCCGCCTGCATAATGGATCGGTGAAGGAAGCTATGTGTGTGTGTGGTCATGCCTTCAATCGCCAGGGCCTTGACAGTCGCCAGCAGTCGCCTGAAAAATCGCCTGTGGGACAGGCCCAATAGATACATGTCTAGGAAAGGTTTAGAGAGAAATGGGCAAAATGCAGGCAAATGGGACTAGCTTATTTGGGGTATCTTGGTTGGCATAGATTAGTTGGGCTGAAGGGCCTGCTCTGTGCTCTCTGACTCTAAACTAGTTGAGTCAGGAACCTTCCCCCTTTTTTTTTAAAGTACCTGGATGAGTGCTGGAAGTGCAGAGGTCCACCACACTATGGACCAAAAGCTGGAAAGTATAATGTCTTTAGATGGTTGAGAAGTCTTGCTGAAGAAGGGGTACAGACCTGAAACGTCACCTACTCTTTTACTCCAGAAATGCTGCCTGTCCCGCTGAGATACTCTGACATTTTGTGTGTATATTTTTATATTTCGAGGACTAGAAAAGCCAAAAGACTTCCATGGCTTTATTCTATGCCTCATCTTCCGCAAGTCCCTTCCATCTCATGACCTTTGCTATCTCCCAGTTCCCCCAGCTCTCACCTGCAACTTTGTCCATAATTAGCCCATCACTGGTGGTCATGCCCTCGATCGCCAGGGCCTAAACTGTGGAACTCCCTCCCAGTGACGTATTACTGTTAAAAAGAAATGCAATTTATTGTGCACTGCAGCTCTTCTGCTTCAGGGTTAAAAAAAAAGGAAGATGGACAAAAAAAAGCTGGAGTAACTCAGCGGGACAGGCAGCATCTCTGGAGAAAAGGAATAGGAGATGTTTTGGGTTGAGACCGTTCCTCAGATTGAGAGTCAGGGGAAAGGGAAACAAGAGATATAGATGGTGATATATGGAACAAATGAATTAAATAAAGTAAATCCAAAGGGTTTCTACAGCTACATAAGTAAATCTAAAGGGTTTCTACAGCTATATAAATAGCAAAAGGATAACGAGGGATAAAATTGGTCCATTAGAGAGTCAGAGTGCACAGCTATCTGCAGAGCCAAATGAGATGGGGGAGATATTGAACAATTTGTTTTCTTCGGTATTCACCAAGGAGAAGGATATTGAATTATGTGAGGTAAGGGAAACAAGTAGAGTAGCTATGGAAACTATGAGGATCAAAGAAGAGGAAGTACTGACACTTTTGAAAAATATAAAAGTGGATAAGTCTCCAGGTCCTGACAGGATATTCCCTAGGGCATTGAAGGAAGTTAGTGGAGAAATAGCAGGGGCTATGACAGAAATATTTCAAATGCCATTAGAAACGGGAATGGTGCCGGAGGATTGGCGTACTGCGCATGTTGTTCCATTGTTTAAAAAGGGTTCTAAGAGTAAACCTAGCAATTATAGACCTGTTAGTTTGACGTCAGTGGTGGCCAAATTAATGGAAAGGATATTTAGAGATAATATATATAATCATGTAGATAAACAGGGTCTGATTAGGAACAGTCAACATGGATTTGTGCTTGGAAGGTCATGTTTGACATCTTCTTGAATTCTTTGAAGAGGTTACTAGGGAAATTGATGAGGGTAAAGCGGTGGATGTTGTCTATATGGACTTCAGTAAGGCCTTTGACAAGGTTCCACATGGAAGGTTGGTTAAGAAAGTTCAATTGTTGGGTATTAATGGTGGAGTAGCAAGATGGATTCAACAGTGGCTGAATGGGAGATAATAAAGGTGGAGAACTGTTTGTCAGGTTGGAGGCTGGTGACTAGTGGGGTGCCTCAGGGATCTGTGTTGGGTCCCCTGTTGTTTGTCATATACATCAATGATCTAGATGATGGCGTAGTAAATTGGATTAGTAAGTGTGCAGATGATACTAAGATAGGTGGTGTTGTGGATAATGAAGTAGATTTTCAAAGTCTACAGTGAGATTTAGGCCATTTGGAAGAGTGGGCTGAAAGATGGTAGATGGAGTTTAATGCTGATAAGTGTGAGGAGCTACATCTTGGCAGGACAAATCAAAATAGGACGTACATGGAAAATGGTAGCAAATTGAGGAATGCAGTTGAACAGAGGGATCTAGGAATAACTGTGCATAGTTCCCTGAAGGTGGAATCTCATGTAGATAGGGTGGTAAATAAAGCTTTTGGTATGCTGGCCTTTATAAATCAGAGCATTGAGTATAGAAGTTTGGATGTAATGTTAAAATTGTACAAGGCATTGGTGAGGCCAATTCTGGAGTATGGTGTACAATTTTGGTCACCAAATTACAGGAAAGATGTCAACAAAATAGATAGAGTACAGAGGAGATTTACTAGAATGTTGCCTGGGTTTCAGCACCTAAGTTACAGAGAAAGGTTGAACAAGTTAGGTCTTTATTCTTTGGAGCACAGAAGGTTAAGGGGGGACTTGATAGAGGTCTTTAAAATGATGAGAGGGATAGATAGAGTTGACGTGGATAAGCTTTTTCCGTTGAGAATAGGGAAGATGCAAACAAGAGGACATGATTTGAGAATTAAGGGACAGAAGTTTAGGGGTAACATGAGGGGGAACTTCTTTACTCAGAGAGTGGTAGCTGTGTGGAATGAGCTTCCAGTGGAAGTGGTGGAGGCAGGTTCGATTTTATCATTTAAAAATAAATTGGACAGGTATATGGAAGGGAAAGGAATAGAGGTTATGGTCTGAGTGCAGGTAGATGAGACAAGGTGAGAGTAAATGTTCGGCACGGGCTAAATGGGCCGAGATGGCCTTTTTCCGTGCTGTAATTGTTATATGGTTATATGGTTACATGTTAAAACGTAACGATGATAAAGGAAACAGGCTGTTAGCTGTGGACTTGGTGAAAATGAGTCACAGATAATGAGCCTCAACAGGACGACTTTGAACCAAGTAGAGTGACTTGGGTGGGTGGGGATGGGACAGAGACTGAAGGATCTCAACCCAAAACGTCACCTATGACTTTTCTCCAGAGATGCTGCATGAGCCACTGAGTCACACCAGCCTTTTGTGTCTATCTTCGATTTAAACCAGCATCTGCAGTTCCTCCCTGCATGCTCAAAGGAACATGTTAATGCTCACAGTATGCACAACTAGAAATATATTCACACCATGTAAACTGGACAAAAGCAGGAGTAAAGGGACATTCACACCCACAGACTTTATGCTGGGCTATGATCTGGAGTGTCTCTGCCAGATATATGTCATGCTGGAGTACAGGCGGAGGTTGAGAACATCATGACCTGGTGTCAAGAAAACAACCTTTTTCTCAATGTCATCAAGACAAAGGAGATAATGTTCGATTTCAGGAAACAAATCTGTACACATACCCCAGTTTGCATTGACGGCGCTGAGATGGTTGGAATCTTCAAATTCAAATATCACCAACAAAATGTCCATATTGAAGCAATAGCCAAGAAAGAACAACAACACCTCTACTTCCTTAGAAGGCTCAGGAGGTTCGGCATGTCCCTTACAACTCTCACCAACTGCTATAGATGTGCTGTAGACAGCATTTTATTGGGATGCACCACAGCACGGTTTGGGAACAGCTCCATCCAAGACTGCAATAAATTGGAGCGAATTGTGGACGCAGCCCAAAACATCACACAAACCAACTCCATTGACTCAATCTACACCTCAAGCTGCCTCGGCAAGGCCAGCAGCATAATCAAGGACGCGTTGCACCCAATTCCATCAGGCAGGAGATAGAGAAATGTGAAAACGCACACCTCCAGATTCAGGGACAGTATCATATGCTCGTCTCCCTCTGCGTGACAAGGTTGCCCCTCAGGTTTCTATTAAATCTTTCCCCTCTCACCTAAACCTATGTCCTCTGGTCCTTGATTCCACACTGTGGAATTGACTGGTTGTACCCATGTGTAATGTGACTTGCCTGGATACACACAACGCTTTTCACTGTATCTCGGTACATGTGACGATAACAAACATGTGACGATTGCAAAGAGAAGCAGGAAATAGCATTGATTGGCTCTAGCCTGAGTGGGAGGAGAATTTGAAGTGAGAGGGGAAAAACTGTTTAAAACTGAGGAATTTGGTTTGTAAAGGGGTAAATTAGGCAATTAATCAGTCAATATAAGCAGGACAGTTCTTAGGGAGCGGCAGTGAGGGAGCAGCCTTGTGAGTAAAGTGTGAGTCTTTGGCTCGAGAGTCTTCGGCGAGGAGGGTGAGTGGAGGGGGCTAAGCATAAAGCTCGAGAGGACGGAGTGTGGTGAACACATGTCGGGGCAGATGAGACAGTGTGAGGCTTGCAGAATGTGGGAGCCCAGGGACACAGATGGAGCATCTGGCTGCTACAACTGTGGCAAGTGCGTCCAGCTTCAGCTCCTAAAGGACCGTGTTGGGGGACTGGAGAAGCAGCTTGATGATCTCAGGGCCATCCGGTAAAACGAGTTTCCTGGACAGGACGTACAGTGAGGTAGTCACGCCGAGGATACGGGAAGAACCAAGGTGTGTGAAGGAGAGAAAGGGTGGAAATCGTGGAGTGCAGAAAACTCCGGTGCCTGTGCCTAATGAAAACATTGGGAACTGTCCAGGGAGACGATGTTTCCAGCCCGAGCAGTGGACACATCGTTGGCTCCAATCCTAGAGATGGGACTAGACCGACGTCCGGCAGAGCCCTAGTGGTGGGTGACTCCATTGTCCGAGGAGCAGACCGGAGATCCTGTGGCGGCAGACGAGATGCGAGGATGGTCTGTTGCCTCCCTGGTGCCAGGGTTCAGGATGTCACGAACCGAATTCAGAACATCCTCGAGAGAGAAGGTGAACAGCCGGCAGTAGTTGTGCACATAGGCACAAACGACATTGGGAAGAAGAGGAAGGTGGTTCTCCAACATGACTTCAGAGAGTTGGGAAGAAGACTGAAATGGTGGACTTCTAGGGTGGTTATCTCTGGATTGCTTCCAGTTCCTCCTGCTAGTGTGGACAGGAACAGGGAGATAGGGGATCTGAATATGTGGCTGAGGGGCTGGAGCAGGGAACAAGGTTTTAGATTTATAGACCACTGGGATCTCATCTGGGGGAGGTGTGACCTGTGCAACATGGACGGGTTACACCTTAACTGGAGGGGGACCAACATACTGGCAGGCAGGTTTGCTGGGGCTACACGTGTGGATTTAAACTAAATAGCGGGGGGAGGGATTGAAAAATTGGGAGCATAAAGATGGAGTTGAAGGGGAAGTGGCTGCAGGAAAAATGACAAGAAAGATTCTCGAATTAATGGGAAGGAAAGCTCGAGAATCGACAACAGAGTAAGGTCAATAAATCCCCAGGGCCTGATGGTCTGCATCCCAGGGTACTTATGGAAGTGGCTCTAGAAATCGTGGAAGCATTGGTGATAATTTTCCAATGTTCTATAGACTCAGGATCAGTTCCTGTGGATTGGAAAGTAGCTAATGTTATCCCACTTTTAAAGAAAGGTGGGAGAAAGAAAACAGGGAATTATAGACCAGTTAATCTGTCATCGGTGGTGAGGAAGATGCTGGAGTCAATTATAAAAGATGAGATAGCCGAACATTTGGATAGCAGTAACATGATCGGTCTGAGTCAGCATGGATTTACGAAGGAGAAATCATGCTTGATTAATCTTCTGGAATTTTTTGAAGATGTAACTAGGAAAATTGACAAAGGAGAGCCAGTGGATGTAGTGTACCTAGACTTTCAGAAATCATTTGATAAGGTCCCACATAGGAGACTAGTGGGCAAAATTAGGGCACATGGTATTGGGGGTAGAGTGCTGACATGGATAGAGAAGTGGTTGGCAGACTGGAAACAAAGAGTAGGGATTAACGGGTCCCTTTCAGAATGGCAGGCAGCGACTAGTGGGGTACCGCAAGGCTCGGTGCTGGGACCGCAGCTATTTACAATATACCTCAATGATTTAGATGAAGGGATTCAAAGTAACATTAGCAAATTTGCAGATGACACAAAGCTGGGTGGCAGTGTGAACTGTGAGGAGGATGCTATGAGACTTGGACAGGTTGGGGGAGTGGGCAGATGCATGGCAGATGAAGTTTAATGCGGATAAATGTGAGGTTACCCACTTTGGCAGCAAAAACAGGAAGGCTGATTACTATCTAAATGGTGTCAAGTTGGGATAAGGGGAAGTACAACGGGATCTGGGGGTCCTTGTACATCAGTCTATGAAAGTAAACATGCAAGTACAGCAGGCAGTGAAGAAAGCGAATGGCATGTTGGCCTTTATAACAAGAGGAATTGAATATAGGAGCAAAGAGGTCCTTCTGCAGGGCTGTAGTGAGACCACACCTGGAGTATTGCATGCAGTTTTGGTCCCCTAATTTGAGGAAGGACATTCTTGCTATTGAGGGAGTGCATGGCAGGTTTAAAAGGTTAATTCCTGGGATGGCGGGACTGTGATATGCTGAGAGAATGGAGCAGCTGGGCTTATACACTCTGGAGTTTAGATGGATGAGAGGGGATCTCATTGATATATAAACATACAGTATAAGATTGTTAAGGGATTGGACACGCTAGAGGCAGGAAACATGTTCCCGATGTTGGGGGAGACCAGAACCAGGGGCCACAGTTTAAGAATAAGGGGTAAGCCATTTAGTTCGGAGACAAGGAAACACTTTTTCTCACAGAGAGTGGTGAGTCTGTGGAATTATCTGCCTCAGAGGGCGGTGGAGACAGTTTTCTGGATGCTTTCAAGAGAGAGCTAGATTGTCTATTGTCTATTGTCTAATGTCTATTGTCTATTGTCTAAACCAAACAAAACGCAGCCATTCCCAGGCTTTGGAACTTTGATCACTGTTGGTTTTGCAATGACATCAATTATCAGACGCAACAATAACAACATATGGTGGATAAGGATTCTTGTAAATTTCCACTGATTAAATCTGTACCTCACAGTGACTGATCCTCCAGCCTGTGCAGCATTGACCCCTGACATCTGCTCAGCTATAATTTGGAACCCTTCTGTAATTATGGCCCTCAATTTTCTCAGCTCGAAAGAGAATGACCCCAATGTTCTGCACATCTGAGGCCCTTTACCTTTGTACCTTTCCTGTAAATCTCATCTCCGAGGCTTCTGTAGCCGTGATCTCCTTCACAAAAGGGTTGTGTCCAGAATTGGCGGCACACTGGCAAACGGTAGAGTTGTTGCCTTACAGAGCCAGAGACCCGGGTTCGACCCCGACCTCGGCTGCTGTCGGTATGGAGTTTGTACGTTCTCCTTGTCACCGTGAGGGTTTTCACTGAATGCTCTGGTATCATCCCACATTCCAAAGACGTGCAGGTTTGTATTTTTATTGACTGCTGTAAACTGTCCCTGGTGTGTAGAATGGATCTAGTGTACAGATGATCGCTGATCGGCGCTGACTCGGTGAGCCAAAGGGCCTGTTTCCACGCTATATCTCTGAACTAAACTACCAAGGGCTCCGCACAATTGGCAGCCCCGCCAACAGTCTGTTTGTTTTCTCGTCTTTAAAAATAAAATTTTAGTGTGTGTTGAAAGTTTGTGTAAATGTAGCGTAGTGGGAGGTGTAAGGGGTGGGGGTGGGAGAGGGGGAGGGCAAACATTTTTTTCAGTTTCTTACCTTGCCGGAGATGCGATTAATTTTCGGATCGCATTCCCCGGTCGCTCTGCGGCCTACCATCGATGGAGCTGGAAGCCTCCTCGGACTGACCTTGGGCCAGACTGTGGGGCGTGGGCCAAACATCAGAGTCGATCCCTTCTCTGGGACCACTCCAAACGCGGCCTGCGGACTTTACATCGGGAGCTCGCAGTCACGTGGATGTTGGGAGCTCCAACATTGTTCGGTTTCGACCAGCCCCGACAGGCGGTCCAATCGCTGGCACGAAGGAGGGGCCCGCCGCTGGCTATGGGAGGCAAGATCATCCCATCAACGGAGGGCTCGAGGCCCCCGACCACGGGAGAGCAAAGGGAAGAGATGGAACTTTTTTTGGCCTTCCATCATGTTGTGGATGTTTCCGTCACTGTGATAGATTTTATTTTAAAATGTGTTTAGTGTGTCCGGTCCGTTTTATTTGTATGACTGACTTGGCAAATGAAATTCCTCGTATGTTGCAAAACATACTTGGCCAATGAAGTATTAATGTGATTATGATTGTGAATGTGAACTAAAGAAACTCCAGGACCATTCATGATGATTCATTCGTCCTTGGTGCCCTTTGCCTCCATTTATACAAACAATGTTTGTCAACGTCATTTAAATAGATCAATTCAAACCAATGTTTGCTTAGTAATCTGTCTCCCTTCATTTACGAGAATAGAATCTGTCCTGATATTTAAATATTAAGCTGATGAATCTAAAACTTCCAAAGCAAAAAAAAACTGCAAATGCTTGAAATCTGAAATAAATGCAAATATTGTAAGAAATACTCAATAAGGAGAGACAGAGAAGGCTGTGGAAGCAGTCAATTGATATTTTTAAGACAGGGCGAGACAGATTCTTGATTAGTATGGGTGTCAGGGGAAAAGGCAGGAGAATGGGGTTAGGTGAAAGAGATAGGCAATGGGCCGAATGGCCTAATTCTGCTCCTATTAATTATGACGTTATGAGGTAACAGTTCAGGTTGTTGACCTTTCTTAAATGGGCAGAAGGTCATCAACATGATATGTTAACTCTGTTTCTTCCTCCGCAGATGCTGCCTGACCCACTAGTGTTTTCAGCATGTTCTGTCCACTCTAAATGATGCTATGATATCCATGCATTAATGTTGAATGAGATGGCAGCGAGCCTCAGTAATCAGGGTCACCGGATCACACAGCATGGAAGCTGGCCATTCTAACCCATATTGTGAATGCTGGCTCCATGTTTTACCCGAGCCAGTCCCATTTGCTGGGATTTACCCCATAACTCTCTAAACTTATGATAGACACTAAACTTTAGGATGACCCAAAACGTCACCCTACTTTTTCTCCAGAGATGCTGCATTACCTGCTGAGTTACTCCAGCACTTTGTGTCTATCTTTGGTACAAAAACCAGCATCTGAATTCTTAGTTTCTACATATCCCTCTAAACATCTCCTGTCCCTGTACCTGTCCAAATGTCTTTTACAAATTGTAACTGTGCCCATCTCTATCACTTCCTCTGGTAGCTTATTCCATCCAACACCTTCTGTGTGGAAAAACCTGCTCATCAGGTCCCTGGGAACCTTTTCTGCATCTTTTCCAGCATTAAACATCCTTCCTACAGCTCGAAGACCAGCACACAGTACTCAAGTGAGTTCTCACCAATGACTTGTATAATTGCAAGATGCTGTGCAAACTTTTGTACTCAATCTCCTAATCGATGAAGGCAAGTGTGACTTACACCTCTTTTATCACCCTATCTACACATGCCTCCACTTTTGGGGAACAGCTTCTCTGTCTGTCTGTTCTACAACATGTTCCTGTGCCCTACCATTTACTGTGTAAATCCTGCCCTGGTTTAACTTTCCAAAGTACAACATCTCAAGGGCCCGTCCCACTTTCCGCGACTGCCGGCGTCATATCAGTGTCGCCAAAAGATTTTGAACATTTAAAAATCGAGCGACAACAAAAAAATATTGCACTTGAAACAACACCGCACATCACACGTCATCACGCCGCATCACGCCACGTCACCAACACATCATGCCGCGTCACCGCCACATCACGCCACAAATTTTTCGGTGACCTGATACGTCAGCCAATGGAGCCTGCAGTCGCCGAAAAAAATTGCCAAGTGGGACAGGCCCTTTATGGTTTCTGAATTAAATTCTATCTGTCATTCCTTGGCCAGTTCCCCAGTGGATCCAGGACCTGTTGTCATCTTAGATCATCCACTTTTTACTGCACCACCAACATTGCGAACAACATTGGCATCTGAATCGTTAATATGAATGAGAAACAACAACTGACCCAGCACACCATTACGTACAGGCCTCCAGTCTGGAAAACGGCACTCCATTGCTACCCTCTGACTCCTTCCTCCACCAAGTTTGTATTAATCAGTTGGTTTTGTAGAAAGGGGATCTAGTTTTCAGTGTGAACTTTATAAAGACGAGCAACCTGAAAATTGATGTAAATTAAAAACCTGTGAACTATTCCAATTCAGAATAATGTTTAGTTTTTAAATATTTAGCTCTCACACTTGCTAAGTGACAAGTTATATGCAACAGTAATCCAAGAGGATGAACCATTAGAATTTTAATGTAGGAAGGAACTGCAGGTTAGGTGAAGAAGGGTTCAGACCCAAAATATCATCTACTCCTTCTTTCCAGAGGTGCTGCCTGACCCGCTGAGTTACTCCAGCACTTTGTGTTTATTTCCAGTGTAAACCAGCATTTGCAGTTCCTTCCAACACATTAAATTTGACTAGAATGTCCATAAATCTACTCGGTGGGTGGTGGTGGGGATGTTTGCGTGTGCCTGAGATATTGAGATGTAATCCGTGTGGAGCTGTGACAGGGGCGGGGTGACCCGTCATGGGCAGGTCCAGGAGGAGGTTCATGACCAAAATTAGGACATCATCGGTGGAACAGGCACAGGATGGTGTCTGGCCGACAGGTGGAGAGATCATGACTGCTGAGAAGGTGCAAGAAGGTTGCGGCAGGGTGAGCCTCCCCACCGTGGTGGAATCCATGCCCTTGGACCCAGGTCTGTCTCTGTCAAGGACCATGCGGTGTTCTGTCCATGCACCAGTTTCCACATGGTGAAAGATGTCAAGCACTGGGGGGGACATAAAGTCTATGGCTCCATGACTGGCATCTTCACCCATCTCAAGACTCACAGGAAGGACCCATCAAGATGAAAATCACACTTGACTTCCAGTAATTTATCTTTGCATCATTCATATACCTTCTTTAATCCCCTCTTTAATAATGTTAAACTCTCCAGTGAACACTCCAATAGAGGATTTTTTAAATGACTATTGTCTGTGTTTTTATCCTGGTCCTGATTAGCGTATTTATGACAGAGATTATACCACGCTGTGTAAAGCACGCACTATTGAGTCAGCTCCCATTATGCAAATCACAGACAAGTAGCAGTTTTCCCACGCTGTTTATTTATTAATGATGGGGTGTGGGTGGTGCTGACAATCACCGCACTGGTTTCCCAGCCTCAGAGATGGTGCCAGCTTGCCTTGAGCCCTGTAGTCCTATGAGGAAGGTGCTTCCACCGTGGACTTGGGGGAGATCCTGGTTTCATAATTAGAGGAGCAGAAGTAGGCTGTTTGACCCATCCAGTCGACTCTGCCATTCAATCATAGCTAATCTATCTCTCCCTCTCAACCCCATTCTCCTGCCTTCTCCCCATAACCCTTGACAACCGTAGGAGTCATGAATTTGTCAATCTCCATCTTTAAAATTGATTTGATTTGGCCTGCACGGCCTACCATGCAAATCCACAGATTCACCACCCTCTGACTGAAGAAATTCTGCCTCATTTCAACCTAATGACCTGGAGAAACCCCATGCAGTCACAGGGGGAATACACAAACTCCTTACAGACAGCACCCGTAGTCAGGATCGAACCGGGTCTCTGTATGGCAGCAACTCTACCGCTGTGCCACCGTCCCGCCCCTAACTTCAAAACGGATGACTTGAGAACTGAGATCAGGCACTGGGAGTGATGGGAAGCTCCAATCAGTGAACACACAGATACTGAGCACCAAGGGCAAGGAGCCACACACAGTGCTAGAACATCACATTTGATCTTCATCTTACTAGTTGGCCATATGTCTTAAAAACATTGAGATATGGTTAAACAAAAAAAGGGAATATTTCAAAGTGAGTTGTTTAGAGTGTCAGGTTCGGTAGTTTATGAGGAAACAAAAGAACTGCAGATGCAGGTTCATGACAAAGATTCTGAAGAAGCATCCCCATCCGAAATATCACCATCCTTGTTCACCAGAGATGCTGCCTAACCCGCTGAGTTTCTCCAGCACACTGTTCATGTTCATAAATGATAAGAGCAGAATTAAGACAATTAAGGAATCTCGCTTAGAACATGGTGCTGGCGGAACTCAGCAGGTCAGGCAGCATCTCCGGAGGACATTTCTCTGGCAGTTCATCCTTATATCTACCACACTCTGTGTGAAACCTACTCTTCAGGTCCCCTTTAACACTTTCCTCTCTCATCTTAAACCTATGCCCTCTGCTTTTCGACGGGTACCCTGAGAACAAAGGCAGTGACCATTAACCTTACCCATGTCTCTCAAGATTTTCTTAACCTCGAGAAGGTCACACCTTAGCTTCCTCTGTGCCAGGGAGAACAGTTATCCCAACTCTTTTACTCAGTACAGTTTCTCATGAGGACAAGTCTGCCAGACACACTCTTCACCGAAGGGCCTGTTTCCACCCTGCATCTCTAAACTAAACTAAGCAGTACAGAAGATAGACATTGAATGCTGGAGTAACTCAGCGGGTCAGGCAGCATCGCTGGAGAGAAGGAATGGGTGATGTTCTGGGTTCTGAACCTTCTACTCACAGTCCCTTCGGCCCACAGTCCCTGTGCCAAACATGATGCCAAGGTGAACCCATCTCCTCTGCCTGCACATCATCCATATCCAATTCCTTGGATTTATAGGAATTCATAGGAAAATTATGGAAATATTAAACAACTATCTTGCATCTGATTTCACAACAAATGTTTAAAATGTATTAAAAGTAGCAGGTAAGCAGGGAGTAAAATAGGATGTAAATTTAAAACAATTAATATCACTACAGAAAGTAATATGTAATTTAAGACTGATACATTTGCTGGATTCGTTGACCTGTATCCTGGGGTTCTGAAATAGGTGCAGGCAGAGATGGTGAAGTGATGAATTTGCAAAATGTCCTGGATCATAGAATCCAGATTATGGAAAATAATAAAAGTGCCATTGTTGTTTGGGAATGAAAGGAGACAGAAGACACAGACAGTCAGCACCAGTTATCAGTGCTGCAAACCATCTATTAAGTAATAACAGATCAGCTACAAGAGCTTAATTTGATTCATTTGATTTAGCGCAGACAACATGGTTTTATGAAATGGACATTGTATTTAACAACTGTCTGAATCCTGCATTACCAGGTGTCTATACAAAAGCCTCTATACAAAAGCACCACTGTTGTATCTGCCTCCACCGCTAACTCTTGCAGCGCGTTCCAGGCACCCACCACCCTCAAACGTGCCCTGCACATCTCCTTTAGATTTACCCCTCTCAGCTTAAAGCTATGCCCCCTTGTCTTTGACATTTCCACACCGGGAGAAAGATTTGACCCTTTGCAACACACTGCGTGTAACACACACATGTATTATGTAATGCACTTTATACTAACTAACCGCAACACACTATGTACTTGTAGGTGAGTGGTAGAAGTTAGCCCACTCACAGCATTAAAAACTGCCCAGATGACTACTTGGAGTTTTTAAGCATTGGGTGACTTGGGACCAAGCACTGTGAGATGGGGGTAGTATAGAAGGACGTTGGGTCGAATGGCCTGTTTACCCGCTGCCTGACCCCGAATCTAATCACAGCCTTAAGACAAAGCTTCTGACAATTTTATTGACTATGGTTATGAAGATATATGGTAACAGAAGTTAAGATAATCTAATTGAATGTTTCAATATCATTGTTTTAAAATAGCCATATAACCATATAACAATTACGTCCTGGAAACAGGCCATCTCGGCCCTTCGGCGGTGCAGGCTCGAAGGGCCGGATGGCCTACTCCTGCACCTAATTTCTATGTTTCTAGTCCGTGCCGAACACTTACTCTCACCTAGTCCCATCTACCTGCATTCAGACCATAACCCTCCATTCCTTTCCCGTCCATATACCTATCCAATTTATTTTTAAATGATAAAATCGAACATGCCTCCACCACTTCCACTGGAAGCTCATTCCACGCAGCTACTACTCTCTGAGTAAAGACGTTCACCCTCCTGTTACCCCTAAACTTTTGTCCCTTAAAATAGCCATTAAAAACAAAAAAAAACATAAACTAGAACCTTGTACTGGGTCCCCAGTATGTTCACTACTGCCGGTAGCTCTCCTACCCCCTGCCCCCACTCATCTCCCCCCCCCTCCCCCACCCCCCCGCACTCCAAGAAGGCCCTCCAGGGATCAGCAGAGTTCCCTCCTCAGCATCCCCCGGGCATAGAGGATACCTCGGGTGAGGGGTTGTCCCTTGGGCAGCACCGACCCATATGTGGTCCTGAAGCCCACATCAGTGTGGCCAGACCCAGGGCCAGATCACCGAGGATTCGGAAGAAGGGACTCAACCCAAAACGTCACCTATTCCTTCTCTCGGGAGATACTGCCTGACCTGCTGAGTTACTCCAGCTTTTTGTGTCTATCAGCAAGGAGTCACTTTTAGTTTAGCTTAGTTTACTTTAGAGATACAGTATGGAAACTGGCCCTTTGGCCCATCGAGTCCGTGCCGCCCAATGGCCCCCACACACTAGCACTGTCGTACACACACTAGGGACAATTTACACTTACACTAAGCCAAGAGCAAACAGTTCGAACAGGCAATTAAAGTAAACCTTTTTGTTTTGTTCATTTGACATGTTTGACCAAATAATAAATTGCTAGTATCTTTGGCGCTAAATGCAGCTCAACTCTGCCTGTGTCGCCGGGTTAACTACAGCCCTGACTGGACTGACGGGACACCAGCGCTGCTTCTCCGCGCTGGCCATATTTCCCGCACACCCGGGCAGGTTCGCCAGGCAGAGTGAGCTGGGTTTAGCGCTGCTTCTCTGCGCTGGCTGTGGGCCTGGGGGTACAGCTCGCGTCTGACTGCCGGCCTCTCTGGCCACCCGTGGGGGGGGGGGGGGGGGGCTTGGGTGGGGACAGGACAGCGCCGGAGCCCCAGCCGGGATCGATTCTGGCTGCGGATGAGGCGCAGGTCTTGGAGGGGATGTCCCACACCTCTCATAACATGGGGGGGGACGTGTCCCCTCTGCCCCCCCGTGTGTCCCGCCCCTGCACTAAGCCAATTAACCTACAACTTATACTAGCAATGTTACAAAATGTTGAGATTTTAAAAATCAAGTCTGCAATTTATCCCATCAGATAAAGCATAAAAAGAAGTTTAATTTGGCACCTAATTCACTTTCATATCCTCAGTATTAAGAAAGTTGTGGCCATTTTCATACTCGGAAATTAGCATCTTGTTCCCCATTGCCTTTCAATTCTTAACTCAAAAGCTGTGATCTAGAACAGTTAAAAGCCCATAACTTTCTTAAAAAGTAAGAGAACTCAATGAAATTTTCAGTTATTATAGATTGAAGCATTCTGAAACAAATATGAAACAATCTTACTTGGATGACCTGAATTTAAAGCATATAATTAGTTAGTTATCTAATTGTAGCTAATTACAAAATTCAATGAGTAGATCTAAACATCTATCCATTTCTTAAGAAAAGATAAACTTTTTTTAATTGCCCAAATAACATTCACACAATAATCCACAATATAACATAATTTTTAAATCTCATTTTCATGAATTTATAGGCCAAATGGAAGGAATTTAGTGTTTAATGCCTGTAAATGAATGGCCATTTAAATCAACTAGCAAGTGGGTTTTAGTGGAATGCGGTGGATTGGAACGTTGCAGTTTGCGGTGAAGTCGGTATGAAAAATACAGCCGGTTCATACATTTTTTTTGTCCCCTTTTCGCAACATAAAAATACGATTAAAGCCTTCCTAAAAAGCAAGTTTTTATGTAAAAATAAACTGTGTAGCTTCTTTTATCGCCTACCTTAGGTCCGTTCCGCTGTCACCGTTCAGAGCTTTAGAAGATGATTTTTAAACTACTCTAGTTAATAAATAATCTAGCGTAGTTTAAAAATACCTTTATGAATGAAATGTCGGAGCGATTTCTCTTTAGCGACGAAATCGCCCGACATGGATCGACTTGGACTGCCTAGAAAAAATCGGCATTTTAAACCCGCCCCCCTCTGAAAGACGCCAAAGTCATGCACACGGGGAGCAGCAGAACTGCAGCGCTGCTAAAGGTAGGTATTGTAACATACCTACTTATACGTCTTTGGAATGTGGGAGAGAACTGGAGCTCCCATGAAAACCCCACACAGGTCATGGGGAGAACGTACAAACTCCGTACAGACAGCATCCGCAGTCAGGATCAAACACGGGTCTCTGGCACTGTAAGGCAGCAACTCTACCGCTGCACCACCGTACCATCTGACCCTGATCAGTACCACTGACCCCTACCCCTCTCCACAGCTCCACGTCCAAGACCTGGAGACATGAGGAACTGCAGGTGCTGGCACCTTTAAGGGCCGTCCCACTTGTGCGACCTGATCCGCAAGTCCAGAAGAGTGTCTTCGACCTTCAAACTCGAGGGCACTCGCCTAGAAAGCCTCGAGCTGGATCGACCGTCCTTGTTGAAACTGCGAGCTGGATCGATCGACCGACCAACCGCACACACACATATACACACACACACGCATGCACACACGCACACATGCACACATTGCAAAGGTGGGGACCAGGGAAAGCGGGGGAGCACTGTCTGAAATTCACACCCGCGATGAAGAGGAAGGTAAAATACGGCAGCACAGTGTATGGTAAATCCTTTAGAGAGTGCGGGGGGGGGGGGGGGGGGGGGGGAGGGGAGAGAGGGGGAGGGAAGGGGAGAGGAGGGGAGAGAAGAGGGGGACAAGGAAGAAGTATAATAAAATTTAGTGGGCATTTTACCTACCTGTAGGTCTTCCTTGGTCCTGAAAACTCCAATGAGCCAATCAAAATGCCTGGTCAGCCAAGATTGCCTACGGCTGCCCTCGATTGCCTGTAAGTAAATAGCGACCTCACTCCACTGCACTACGAGTTAAAAAGACCCATGCCAACCAAATTTTACTCGTGGAAATTTTTTCAACATGCTGAAACATTTTCCGTGACCTAGCTGAGGCCATGAGTATTCAGGAACTTTCCTTGAGCATGAAGGAGAGTTCTAGCAACCTCATAGGACCTCCAACGAACACGTGTCAACCATGCTGCAAATTTGAAGGTCGAAGACACCCATCTAAACTCACAGATTAGGTCGCCCAAGTGGGACAGCCCTTTAAGTAAAACAGTGCCCGGCTCCTGATCTTGGGGTAAAAAACACAAAGTGCTGGAGAAACTCAGCAGGTCAGGCAGCATCTGTGGTGGGAGTGGACAAGCGACATTTCAGGTCAGGACCCTTCTTCGGACTGATCATAGTAAAGCGGAGAAAGTTGGAAAAGGGAGGTGGGGGTGGGATTAAGACTAGTGAGTGAAAGGTGGAGAAACAAGGAATTGCAGGTGCTAGTCTACAAAGAAGGACACAAAGTGCTGCGATGGTTGTAGGTGTGGAGGGAGGGGGGTTGATTGGGTTTAGGTTCATTATTGTCACAGGTACTGTGAATAGCTTTGTTTTGCATGCTATCCAATCAAATCAGATAATATTATACATAAGTACAACCAAACCAAACTCGAGTACTATAGATAGACACAAAAAGCTAGAATAACTCAGCGGGTCAGACAGCATCTTTGGGGGAAAGGTATTGGTGACGTTTCGGGTTGGGACCCTTCTTCAGACCGAGAGTCAGGGGAAAGGGAAGTGTGGGATATCGAAGGCACATGGGACAAATGAAACATATGCAAAAAGCAACAATAATCAAGGAAATGTGGAGCCCACAATGGTCCACTGTTGGCTGTGAGATAGGTGATAACAATTTATACAGACAGTAAAACTCAACAGGACAACAGTGAAACTAGTAGGATGACTAGGGTGGGTAGGGTACTATAGGTCAGAGTGCACATGGGTGGATAAGGGAAAGGAGATTTTAAAAAGGTGTCACATTAGGAGAGGTAAAGCTGGAGGGAAGGATATCATCTCTTTTACAGCTTTCTCTCTCCCACCCCCAACGCCCCCCAATGCAATCAGTCTGACCTGAAACATCACCTATCCATTCCCTCCACAGACACTGCCTGGCCCACTGAGTTCCTCCAGCACTTTGTGTGTGTGTGTTTTCCCCCTGCGATCAGGAGCAGAGCACGGTCTCGCAGCTAGAACACGAGGAGCAGCCTCAGCGGGCACTGGAAGAGGGGGTGCATCCTCGGATAGTTCCAGTGGACAGAGAGCGCCCAGGTGGGAGAAGGGAAGGCTGTGGCACGGGGTCCACATTGAGGAGGACCTCATTGAAACATCAAACAGTGAAAGGCCTGGATAGAGTGGATGTGGAGATGATGTTTCCACTGGTGGGGGAGTCGAGGACCAGAGGTCATCGCCTCACAATTAAAGATGATCCTTTAGGATAAAGATGAGCATGAATGTCTTTAATCAGAGGGTGGTGAATCTGTGGAATTCTTTGGCACAGAAGGATATTTTAATGGATATTTTTAAGGCAAAGCCAGATAGATATTTCTGAAGAAGGGTCTCGATCTGAAACGTCACCCACTCATTTTCTCCAGAGATGCTGCCCGACCCGCTGTTACTCCAGCATTTTGTGTCTATCTTCGATTTAAACCAGCGTCTGCAGATCTTTCCTACCCTTAGATAGATTCTTGATTGGTACGGATGTCAGGGGTTATGGGGTGAAGGCAGGAAGGAGAATGGGGTTGAGAGGGAAAGATTAAATTGTGCTCCTCTCACTTAGGAACTCCTGCCGTCCACGGCACACCGAGCCCACGCCGCCAGCAAGCAGTCGGGGCCGGTGAGAAGCGGCAGTAATGAGGCTGCTTATTCCCTTACTCAATCAGCCCCGAGTCCCGGCCGGGTCGGGAGCGGGAGCGGGACAAGGCGGCGCTATGTATCCGCCCGCCCTGCCACCCACACCCGCGTGTGTCCGCTCCCCGGGGCGGCGCTCCCTCTCCAGTCTCCACGGTGGATGCAGAGAGACAGCGGGGCTTGAACACACACCGCCGGCTTCTAGTGGTGCTAATGCGCCGCAGCTCCACGGAATTCAAGCGCACACTGGCGGTCGGTCTTATTGTCCAGGTCGCAGGCGAGGCATCTGCTAAACAAGCGAAGCGCCGGACCTTCGGCCCGTTCCCCTTTCCTACCCCAGTTTCAATGACCCCGGCTGCAAGGACGGATTGCGTCCACAGGTGCGGGGAATGTAATTGTACACAACCTCGGGGAAAGCCGCAGGCACTGAGCGGAGAATGGCCGGGGTGCGGAGAAATATGGGAAATAATTCAATTCAAATTCACTCGTGTCCAAAGATGCTACAGCTCGCTACATCTTCGCCCGTGTCATTGTGCCTGGCCTCAACTAGCGCCGTAAACAGCGACATTATTCCGGCAACTCACTCCCCTCCCGGGGCCCCGGACCGCAGGGATCCCGCTGCTGGGAGTCTTGTGGGGGGGGTGGCGGTAGAAGGGCGGGGGGCAAGTGCGGATGGTGGGTGCGGGTCGAGAGACGGGTGGGGGGGGGGGGGGCTGTGGGTGCGGGTGCAGGGTTGCGGGTGGGGAACACCCGCACTGACCCGTCCTGGCACCACTCCTACAGCGGCCCGCACACGAGAGCGGTAAATCCTGGGCTCTGGCATAAAACACGCAGAGACGGTTCACCGGGACAGGACTGGACACCAAAGATCCTATAGCGGAGCTTGCTGTGGGATCTTTGCTGGAGACGTCTGGTCAAGTCCAAGATCTGTCCCAGTTTACAGCCCAGAGGTGTGTTAGTTCCCTAATTACATGTGACCCGTGCATCGTCCTACTCGTTCGACCGTGTGAGAAGGAACTGCAGATGTGGTTTACACCTAAAATGCTCAGTCTGATGAAACGTCTCGACCCGAAACGTCACTTATTCCTTCGCTCCATAGATGCTGCCTGACCCACCGAGTTTCTCCAGCATTGCTGTGTATCACTGAGTTACTGCAGCATTTTGTGTTTATCTACCAGTTCCACTGTTCCCACTTCCCCAACCTTTTTTTGGTCACCGGCTCCGATTAGTTCTGACCTTTTCCTGCAATCAGTTCCTCCCCCTCTACTTTCAGTCTGAAGAAGGGTCCCAACACAAAACGTCACCCATCCTTTGTCTCTAGAGATGCTGCCTGGCCCGCTGAGTTCCGCCAGCACATTGTGTCCATGTAAAACAGGACATGCTGGGAACACTGGGGGACCAGGCAGAACCTACAGGAAGCCAACCACGTTATAGACCGAGTGACCATCTTGGTCCGAAGGGTCCTGACCCGAAACCTCATCCATTCATAAGGTTTATTCATTCAGAATGAGGCAATTTTGCCCACCAAGTCTACTCCGCCATTTAATCATTGCTGATCAATCTTTCAGATCTATCCCCCTCAATTGCAAGAATTCTTGCTATTGAGGGAGTGCAGCGTAGGTTCACAAGGTTAATTCCCGGGATGGCGGGACTGTCATATGATGAGAGAATGTAGCGGCTCAGTCTGTTTGCTCTGGAATTTAGAAGGATGAGAGGGAATCTTATTGAAACATGTAAGATTATTAAGGGTTTGGACACGCTCGAGGCTGGAAACATGTTCCCGATGTTGGGGAGTCCAGAACCAGGGGCCACAGTTTAAGAATAAGGGGTAAGCCATTTAGAACGGTGATGAGGAAAGCCTTTTTCACACAGAGTGGCGAGTCTGTGGAATGCTCTGCCTCAGAGGGCGGTGGAGGCAGGTTCTCTGGATACTTTCAAGAGAGAGTTAGATCGGGCTCTTAAAGGTAGCGGAGTCAGGGGATATGGGGAGAAGGCAGGAACGGGGTATTGATTCTGGATGATCGGCATGATCACATTGAATGGTGGTGCTGGCTCGAGGGGCCGAATGGCCCACTCCTGCACCTATTGACTATTGTTTTTCTTATTTCAGATTTTGCCTGGTTTTATTTAGTCTCTGCAGTAATCACTCCGCAGGAATAAACAAAGGGACACACATTGCTGGAGTAACTCGGCGGACAGGCAGCATATCTGGAGAACGTGGATAGGTGATGTTTCTGGGCGAGCCCCTTCTTAACTACTGCGACGAATCTAAAATCTGGGGCTCGGGCAGTTTGCGGGTCCAAAGAGCAGCGGTCGAGTTGCTGCCTCGCAGCGCCAGAGACCCGGGATCGATCCTGACTACGGGGGCTTTGTGCACTGAGTTCTCTCCGTGACCGCGTGGGTTTTCTCCGGGTGCTCCGGTTTCCTCCCACACTCCCAAAGACGTGCAGGTTTGTTGGTTAATTGTCGCTAGTGTGTGTAGGACAGTGCTAGTGTACGGGATAATGGCTGGTTGGCGCGGACTCGGTGGGCCGAATGGCCTATTTTCCATGCTGTATGTTTAAAACTGTACTAAGAGGATTGCTGGGGGCAGGTCAACGCTGCCCTTTGGGTGGAATATGGGATGGGGGGGGGGGGCTGGGGGGGGGCTGGGGGGTGCAGGGGACAGAGGTCTCTCCTGGCGTCACGCCCAGCTCTACTCTCCCGGCCCGCCACTGAAAGATGTCAACACTGTCTGAAGAAGGGTCCTCACCCGAAACGCCGCCTGCCCATTCCTTTCACAAATGCTGCCTGGCCCGCTGCCTGGCAACGTTACTCCAGCGCGTTGTATTAATGGAACTAGCATTCTTTAAACTCGGAGTAACCGCTGGCCCAGATAAACCGTATCCCGGGTGTAAGTAAAGTGAAGGGAGGAGATAGCAACGGCCCCTGAATGCCACTTCCCAACCCCCTTTGACCACAGGGGTGCTGGGCAGGGTTGTAATGTAGCTTAAAGAAGGATAACAGATTAAGTGTCTATGTGTATGAACGAACTGCAGACGTTGGTTTCAACCGAAGATAGACACAAAGTGCTGGAGTAAGTGTTAAGAAGGAACTGCAGATGCTGGAGAATCGAGGGTTACACAAAAAGCTGGAGAAACTCAGCGGGTGCAGCAGCATCTAAGGAGCGAAGGAGATAGGCGACGTTTCGGGTCGAGACCCTTCTCAGTGCTGGAGTAACTCAGCGGACAGGCAGCATCTCTGGAAAGATTCGGGTCGAGTTAGGGATAGTTCTTCGTGGGCATTGAGCACAAGTGTCGGGAATTCACGATGTAAGACTGTGCTCCAGATTCCACCATCTGCCGCTCCTTGTGTCAGTATTGTGGTCTTGTGGGGGGCCAGCGGAGACAGGGCCGTGTCTACCCCCCCCCCCCCCCCCCAGGAATCAGAACCTTCGGCCCACCGAGTCCGCGCAGACCAGCCATCCCCGTACACGACATTAGGGACAATTTACAACTTTACCGAAGTCAATTAACATACAAACCTATACGTCTTTGGAATGTTTTAATAGGAAACCGAGCACCCGGAGAAAACCCGCGCGGTCACAGGGAGAACGACAGCACTCGTGGGCGGATCGAACCCGGGACTCTGGCGCTGTGAGGCAGTCACGCTACCGCTGCAACCGCCGTGCCAACCGGGTCCCGAGACAGATGATCAACACTGGGGTCTGTGGGGCCCGGCCGGGCCGGGAGAGGGGCGGACACAGAAGCAATCTTTGCGGCTCTTTGCCTCACAGGGTTACGTGGATGGAGTGAGGCACCGCGGGCACTGGCTGGGTGACAGGGTCAGACCATGACAATACATGATGACAATCGAGCCTTTTACAGTGTAAATCGTGTATCTACACCCCCGATTGTAATCATGTATTGTCTTTCCACTGACTGTATTGTCTTTCCACTGACTGGTTAGCACGCAACACACGCGTTTCACTGTACCTCGTTACATGCCACATTAAACTACATTCAAACTGTAGGCTGTTCCTGTACCTTACCTGCAATACACAATGTATCCCGGTAAGATAGACACGACATGCTGGAGTAACTGAGCGGGACAGGCAGCATCTCTGGAGACAGGGAATAATAGCAGAAGGTTTTAGAACGCCTCCCATTCCTTCTCCCCAGAGACGCTGCCTGTGCCGCTCAGTTACTCCGCGTTTTGTGTCTATCTTCGGTTTAAACCAACATCTGCAGTTCCTTCCTACACAAACATTCTAGTAACTCAACAGGTCAGAGGGTTACTCCAGCACTTTGTGTTTTTGCTCAGGATGCCAGCATCTGCAGTTCCTTGTGTCCCCTCATCTGGAACAGTCATTTCCTCGTCTCCTGCACTTTAAAGCTTTATTTGTCTTCTATTGTTTACGCCTCTAATAGACACCTGCCCCCAGTCCTCGCCCCCCCCCCCCCCCCCCCCCCCCTCCTCGGCCCGGCGGCACCGCCACACACTGTCCGTCCTTCCCCTAACTCCACTCATTTCCCTCGCGTCCACCTGCCTCTGGCGGATTCAAGTCCTTGTCCGTCCCGCTCTCCGCTCTCAATTCATGCTCCCAGCCAAACTGAACTCGGACTTTTCCCAATTCAGATTAAACATCAGTGGCCTGGCCGTCACCCCAGCCCCTGTCACCCCAGCCCCTGTCACCCAAAGCCCCTGTCACACCAGCCCCTGTCACCCCAGCCCCTGTCACA
>OY740806.1:8468971-8493971 GCA_963514005.1 Raja brachyura
AGACCGGTCGAAAGATTTTCAGGAGAGAGGCTCCAGTCTCCCGAACATCACGCACTCACGGCCTCCACAGACGCTGCTTGACCCGCGGAGTTACTCCAGCACTTTGTGTGTAGCTGAATATATTGCAGCATCTTGTCTCCAGACTCAGTGACGGACACAAGTCCCTTTACTCCTCCCCCCCCCCCCCCCCCCACTCCTCCAGGCCCCGCCCGCGGTCTGTGCGGAACTGCAAACGCCGCTATACGGTCTGCAGCTCCGCACCCCCCCCCCCCACTACCCCCCACCCCCCTGGCGAGGGAGCGCCTCCCGCAATCAGAGCGGGTTATCAGTGAACATGATCCATGCACTCGCCGCCCACCCCTCACTCGTACCCGCAACACCCACCCATCAATCACCCCTCCCCACTACTGCCCCACCTCCCACCCCACTGACCCACCCCACTCCATCACCCCACATCCCTCTGTCCCCCCCCCCGTCACCCACACCTACAGCACCCACCTCATACACTCCCCCTCTCCTCACCCTTGCCCACAACTCACACCCATCTTAATCACCCCCTCGCATCCCCAACTCACTCTCCCCCCTCCCCCCCCCCCCCCCCCCCCCCGTCCCCCCACCTCTCCCCCGTCCCCACCGTACCCGCTGGCCGGCGGCAGAGTCACTGTGGACCTGGTGTGTGCCGTCTGCCGGGGCTCCGGGACCTGCCCCGGGGCTGCGCCGGCTCATTCCCCTCCCCTCACACCCACCCCCACCCCACCTTCCCCATCCCCACCCACTCCACGCTCCCCTCTCCTCCCACCGAGAGCGGAGACCCCCGGCCCGGCGACCCCACCCAGCCCGGGGTCTAGGGCAACTTCAGCCGCTGCTCCTCCCGGCTCCCCCCGGGGTGAGGGGCTTCCCCGTCCCCCCGCTCCCTCCCTCGCCTCCGCTCCTTTATCCCCGGACTTACAGCGCGGCGGCCCGTCACTCTGCGGCGGCCTCACTACACGGCAGCGGCGGCGGCGGCGGACAGCGAGCGTGTCGGCAAAGCGAGACAGCATCCGTGTGATGTCAGCTCCAGCCGCCGTCAGCCCGCACTCAGCAACGGCGGAGAGCTGGGACTCGCAACCTAACCCGTACCCGAGCCCCGCACCCACACCCGCACCCACACACACACCCACACCCACACCCACACCCACACCCACACCCACACACACACCCACACACACACCCACACACACACACACACCCACACCCACACCCACACCCACACCCACACCCCCACCCCCACCCCCACCCCCACCCCCACCCCCACCCACACCCACACACACATACCCCCACCACCACCCACACCCACACCCACGCACACCCACGCACACGCACACACACCCACACACCCCCACACACACACACCCACACACACACCCCCACACACACACCCCCCACACACACACCCCCCCACACACACACCCCCCCACACACACACACCCCTGCACCTATACCCGCACCCACCCCTACCCCCGCACCCACACCTGCACCCACACCTGCACCCACACTGTTCCTGGTGTGGACTCCTGTGTATCAGCGAGACCAAGTGCAGGCTGGCCGATTGTTTCGCTGAACACCTCCTTTCAGTCAGCTTTGTCCTGGTTGCCAAACATTTAAACTCCCCTTCCCATTCCTATACTGACCTTTCTGTCCTGGGCTCCCTGCATTGTCAGAGTGAGGCCAAATGCAAATTGGAGGAACAGCACCTCATAATTCGCTTGGGCAGCTTACAATATAGACTTCTCTAATTTCCCTCTCTCTCTGTCTCTCCACCGTGCTGGTTTCACTGTCGTCCTGTTGATTCTCATTATATTACTCATTATCATCTTTCCCACAGCCAGCAATGGACCATTGTGGACCCCATCTTTTCTTGGACATACCTGTTGGCTGTGATCTGTCTTTTTGCATATCTGTCATTAATTTGTTCTGTGTACTTTTTCATATCTCTTGGTTCCCTCTCCACTGACTCTCAGCCTGAAGAATGGTCTCAAGCCGAAACATTACCTGTTCCTTTTCTCAAGAGATGCTGCCTGACCCGCTGAGTTACTCCAGCTTTTTGTGTCTGTCGGGTGTAAACCAACATCTGCAGTCTCTTCCCACACAAGGTGCATGGCCACTTGTGGCTCTGCCACAATTCTCTGGAGCAGAGAACTCGATGTTTTCTTTAGCGCTAATTGTAAGAAAGGTTCAGAGCCAACATTTGGGGTGGGAGATTGCAACCTTCACTTGGTCCGCCCTGTTTCAACAAATGCAATCAACCTGGTGTGCACTATCAAATAAGATCAAAGAGAACTGTCCTACAACTTTAGGCTATGCACGCCATACGCAAGAAAAATAAGCCAACATTTCTAACCAAAAGCCCTTAATCAGAACTGAGGAGTTAAGGGAAGCTTGTGAACCTGCTGGGTGGGTGGAGTGGGGGGGGGGGGTCTCTGGTGAGGTCAATCAGGGGTGACCAGAAGGATAAGCAGTAACAAGGTTATCTGGTCAGTGAGTGAATGGGAGACGTGAGAGAGTGAGAGCATAGACAAGAGAATGTGGGAGTTGCATAATGCAAGGCAGGAGGACTTGCTCAGGCTGGGCACGTTCTCCACTCCTAGAGAGAAGGATGAAAAAGAAAGTGGAGGAAACAACAAACGGGCTTGGACAAGACCAGAGATGCACAACTGATACAGACAGAGAAATCATGTTAGCTGAACTTGTGCAATTCAATATTGAATTTAACTACAGGAATCAATCTCTTTCACTTGCTCGGACACAGCATTCTTGACTCTGAACACCAACATTAGTTTGCTCGTAGATTTATCATGAAAACTTACTTCTCACAGTGAGCTTTGGTCAGTCAAATTGTTGAGGAGTTGCAGGTTCTGATGTCAGATTTCTGATGAAACTAAGTCGATATCAAAAATCCCGCAATCACTCGGCTCCTGGTGGAGAGATGAGCAGACTCGGTCCTTCAACCAGAGTATTCGTGATGACGGGGCTCTGATGAACACTGGCTTTATCTGCGCTTGCAAGAAATGTAATTTGCATTGTAGCTAATCAACCGTAACCCAGATGCCGTCCACTAATCAGCCGCTCAAGGCTAAACAGGCGTGAAACCCAACAGAAAGATTCACTGCCATCTTTATTTACATTTTAAAAAGAAGGCTGACAATGGTTGCAATCCTTCCCTAAAATTAATGCTTTACTACAATGATGAAATGAGCCATTCCCAATCATTACGTTTTGTGTGATTTGTTGTGTTAGCGATGCTGCAGATTCTGGAAAGTTTGTAATAAAACAATTCTGCAGGAACACATCACAGAATATGCTTTGAATATTTCACATTATATTGTCTCGTGTGATTTTAGCTGAATAAATAAATGAGCTCATAAAAAGATAGCACAAAACTGAAGTGATGTGAAGTGAATGCCCACAGGAGCTGGTGACTTTTATTCACTTTCAGTGGCAGATAGATTTCCTTGCTTGTCTGCCCTTAGTTTTAATATCATTAAACAAATAGCTCTTTAAAATTAATGAAAAGGCATGCAGAGGAAATGTACTTGTGAAGTCAAGAAATTGGTTCAATTTAATTCTCCACTTGTTTTATAGAACCATAGATTGCTACCACAGAGGAAGAAGATACATAGGCAAGTGTGACTGCCATTTCAGTGATCCATTTCAGAGCTATCCATTTTCCCCTTTAGCCGTAGAGCATCTTCCTGTAAATATTTATGCATTGCCCTTTCAATGTCTGGATTGGCTTCCCTCTGGCCCTTCAGCCTGCGTATTGTGAGTCACATCATTGCATTCCTTGATCTTTCCCTGTTAACCTTAAACCTGTCTTTTCGAGGATATAACTAGTAGAGCGGATAAGGGAGAACCAGTGGATGTGTTATATCTGGACTTTCAGAAGGCTTTCGACCAGGTCTCACATAAGAAATTAGTATGCAAACTTAAAGCACACGGTATTGGGGGTTCAGTACTGATGTGGATAGAGAACTGGCTGGCAGACAGGAAGCAAAGAGTAGGAGTAAATGGGTCCTTTTCAGATTGGCAGGCAATGACTAGTGGGGTACCGTAAGGCTCAGTGCTGGGACCCCAGCTATTTACAATATATATTAATGATCTGGAATTGAATGCAACATCTCCAAGTTTGCAGGTGACACAAAGCTGGGGGCAGTGTTAGCTGTGAGGAGGATGCTAGGAGGCTGAAAGGTGACTTGGATAGGTTGGGTGAGTGGGCAAATGCATGGCAGATGCAGTATAATGTGGATAAATGTGATAAGGCTAGATGCAGGAAGATTGTTCCCGATGTTGGGGAAGTTGAGAACAAGGGGTCACCGTTTCAGGATAAGGGGGGAGTCTTTTAGGACCGAGATGAGAAAAACATTTTTCACACAGTGAGTGGTGAATCTGTGGAATTTTCTGCCACAGAAGGTAGTTAAGGCCAGTTCATTGGCTATATTTAAGAGGGAATTAGATGTGGCCCTTGTGGCTAAAGGGATCAGGGGGTATGGAGAGAAGGCAGGTACAGGATACTGAGTTGGATGATCAGCCATGATCATATTGAATGGCGGTGCAAGCTTGAAGGGCCGAATGGCCTACTCCTGCACCTATTTTCTATGTTACTGTGTCTTTTCTTATCACTGAGACTTCTACTCCTGGTAACTTATTCTTTTATTAACACAGCGGGATAGGCAGCATCCCTGGAGAGGTAGGTCTTGGCCCAAAACGTCACCCATTCCTTCTCTCCAGAGATACTGCTTGACCCACTGAGTTACTCCATCTTCGGTGCAAACCAGCATCTGCAGTTCCTGCCTACACATGATTCTTTAATCACTCTGACCAGCCATTCATGATTTTGTACACCTCCATCAGATCTCCTCTTGGCCTTAGAACATAGAACATGGAATACAGAATGCAGGGCGGCATGGTAGCATAGCAGTAGAGTTGCTGCCTTACAGCGCCAGAGACGTGGGTTCAATTCTGGCTGTGGGTGCTATCTGTATGGAGCCTGTGACTGCGTGGGTTTTCTCCAGGATCTCCAGTTTCCCCCCACACTCCAAAGACTACAGGTTTGTGGGTTAATTGGCTTCAGTATATTGTCCTTAGTGTGTAGGATAGTGTTAGTGTATGGGTTGAAGGCTGGTCGGCACAGACTCAGTGGACCGAAAGGGCCTCTTTCCTGCTGTGTCTCTAAGAACAGTACAACACAGGACCAGGCCATCTTACTCACAATGTCTGTGCTGAACACAAAGTTAAACTAATCTCCTCTGCGTGCAGGTGATCCACAGCCCTCCATTCCCCCTGTCACCCCTGGCTGTGCTTTTCACTCATTCACCACTCTTGCCTCACACACCTCCTTTAAACTTTGCACCTCTCATCTCCAGTCTTTGACATTTCCAACCTGGCAAAAGAGTTCTGACTGTCTACCCTATCCGTACCTCTCATAATTATATATACTTCTATAAGGTCTCCCCTCAACATCTGATGCTCCAGAAAAAACAATCCAAGTTTGTCCAAACTTTTGCTTGCGCAGTTTATAACCTAGTGGGATGATTTTGATTTAGACAATAGACAATAGATGCAGGAGTAGGCCGTTCGGCCCTTCTAGCCGGCACCGCCATTCATTTGGATCATGGCTGATCATCCACAATCAGTACCCCGTTCCTGTCTTCTCCCCATATCCCTTTGCTATCTTTAAGAGTTCTATCTAACTCTCTCTTGAAAGCCTCCAGAGAGTTGGCCTCCACTGCCTTCTGAGGCAGAGATTTCCACAGATTCACAACTCTCTGTGTGAAAAAAAAAGTCCTTGCCTCCGTTCTAAATGGCTTACCGCTTATTCTTAAACTGTGGCCCCTGGTTCTGGACTCTCCCAACACCGGGAACATGTTTCCTGCCTCTAACATGTTTTCTAATTAAAAGTAACCCTGCATTCCCACTCTCCCCCCACCTTAATCATCCGACTAGTTCCACTGTTCGCATCCCTGTTTCCCTTCATTATCACCTCTTCTCCAGCCAACAACGGACCATTGTGGGCTCCACTCCTCTTTGATCAAATGTTGCTGGCCCTGCTTTGTTCGGTCCTTTTCTTACCTCCGGTTCCGTCCCTTCTACTTGCAGTCAGAAGAAGGGTCCTGATCCAAAACATCGCCCATCCTTTTTCTCCAGAGATGCCGCCTAACCTGTTGAGTTACTCCAGCACGTTGTGTCTATCCAAGTTTGTCCAACCTCCCCTTATAGCTAATACCTTCTAATCCTGGAGAAACGTCTTTGCTGTGAAGCCAATGGTCCCAACTTCTGCTGTCTCTCATTGCCAACCTACACTCTCACTGTGACCTTTACCCCCTCCCTGCAGTGTGGAACCCAGAGTTTACCTGGTGCAGCTCAGGTGTGGACCTGCGCCACCTGGGATCACCACCATAGATGCTGCATGACCTGTTGCTTTATGATATTATCAGGTAGAATAGTGGCATTTACAAGGCTTTTGACAGACTCATTGAAATGCAAGGAATGGAGGTATATTGCTTACATGCCAGCAGAGGAGATTCATTTAACTTGGCATTATGTTTTGCTCGGACATTGTAACTGAAGGACATCTTTCTGAGCTGTACTGTTCTATTTTCTAAGTTCTTTGGGAGTAATTAACATTTTTAATAATTTAGTTTGGTTTAGTTGTTGTCACGTGTGCCGAGGAGCAGTGAAAAGCTTTTTTGTTACATGCGATCAGCTGGAAGACTACACATGTTTACAAGCAAGCCGTCTAACGTGTACAGATAGAGGATAAAGTGAATGACATTCAGTGCAAGATAAAGTCCAGTAAAATGAGTCCGAGGGTCTCCAGTGAGGTAGATAATAGGTCAGGATCACTCTCTAGTTGTTGATAAGATGATTCAGTTGCCTGATAACAGCTGGGAAGAAACTGTCTTTGAAACTGTAGATGTGCGTTTTCACACTTCTGTACCACCCACCCCATTCACTTCATCTGGACTTCCTTTCCCTTGATTTATATAAAAAAGATTAAAGGAAAGCATCTAAAATGTGGCAAAGGTGATAGTTATTGCTCTTACAGCTTGTTCTTGAGAAGGCGTTTCTGGTTTCTGCTGCCTGTGTGTGGAAACGCATGCCTGTTCTAGTGTCAGGCAGGCAGGCAGGCAGAACGAGGGCTTACAACTCATGAAAATTAAGGATCAATGGTGTATGATGAAGCTGGAATACGGTGGCTACTCGGCAGATCAGGCAGCAGTTGTGAAGAAATAATGTTTCAGGTGAATAACTCTTCACAATCAGCAGTGTGCCTGCATTGTGCACTGCTCTTACATGGAGTGTGTGAGGTTGCAGCCCCTGGTCCAATATCTAAAGGGCTGCTCTTTGGCTTCTGGCTGAACATCACACACACCATTCTCATCTTTGGACACCCTGTGCGTAGGGGAGAGGGTTAGGCCGAAGATGACCTGGTTGGGTTGCTCCTGGGTCTGGCCAAGCTGGCCATCCACAAGCCACGGTGCCAGGTGGAAGAGGGCTCTGCCCGTGCCGGCTGCCAGTCCCTTTTCCATGGTTATGTCTGCTCTCGATTGGTACCAAAGAGGGACAACGCGCTGTCCACAGACGCTCTGGGGGATTTCCGGGACCTTTGGGCGCTGCGGGGGGTGGAATAAATCCTTCACAAGGATTGTAATACAGTTGTGTAATACTCAGTATATTTGATATTTAAAAATTGTTCTATGGTGGTGGGTTTGTTGGTATTGTTTTTGCCCTGTGCCTGCATGGTGCACTGCTCTCTGCTACATCACAATCAGACCCCATCACATACAGACCCATACACATACAGACCCGATCACATACAGACCCGATCACATACAGACCCCATCACATACAGACCCCATCACATACAGACCCATCAGGCACGTGCCGTCAGGGTAGGCAAGGTAGGCACTGCCTACCCTGACAAAAATTATGAAATGGCAATTTTTAAATATAAATAGTAAAGGCATGGGAGAATTATGCCTGTCTAAGAGATCGATCTCTTAGGTAGGCATAATTCTCCGTGCCTTTCACCCGCAGCGCATGTAACACGGGAAGCTCTGTGCAGCCCCCGTGCCGTCAGCGCTGCCTGAGCCGTCAGATTCAATGGGAGCTGAAGGCAGCAGAAATTCTGCCTTTGCAGCACTGCGCATGTGCATCATCTTTCTGCGCATGCGCATCGCGAGTTTCTTGGCGGGATGTTCAAATATGGATTGCCATTATTTTAATTGTATCTTAGCAAACAAATGGAGAATGGACTTAATGTACCAATAATGTGGTAAGTGCATTTCTTTGTGCTTTATGTTTTTAAATACTGTAGTTCCCAGGGTGGGGGGAGAGCTCCGTTCACAGTGTTTGGGCAGTCTGGCGTTGTGAAGGAGGGGATCAGGGTCAGTAACCCACTTGCCACGCTCCGGTCTGAGTGCAGGTGAGATGGGACTAGGTGAGAGTAAAAGTGTGTGAGGGGTGAGAAGTCCATGCCGGGTGCCGGCCGGCCGCAGCCGCTGTTCAGATTGTTGGGAGACGGAGCTCAGGGTTCGCCTCTTGAGCTGCTTTGGTGCCCAGGCGTAAGTTGAGGTGGAAGGTGGTTGGGGGTGCGGGGGGGAGGGCTCGTCTTCTGAAGAAGGATCTCGACCCGCTGAATTACTCCAGCAGTGTTAAAGAAGGAACTGCAGATGCAGCAAAATCGAGCGTACACAAAATTCTGGAGAAACTCAGCGGGTGCAGCAGCATCTATAGAGCGAAGGGATGGGTGACAGGAGGGTCTCGACCTGCTGAAATTCTCCAGCATTTGGATCTAAACATCACCCATCCCTTCCCTCTAGAGATGCGGCCTGTCCCACTGAGTTACTCCAGCTTGTGTGTGTCTATCGTTGAATGGGTGACGTTTCGGGTCGAGACCCTTCTTCGGACTGAAAATAAAACTTGCCTCGCGTGAAGCGGCTTGTAAATTAAAACATAAAAACAAGAAATGCTAGACTCATTTATGTGCTCCTATTCATTTACCTGGCCTGTTGCTGTCCTCCCTCGTCCACCGTGAGCGCTGGACAACTCACTGGGTGCAAAACTCCGCTGCATTCCGGGCGGAGGGCGATGATCACCCGACTGACCGGGAAGTAGAGGCGGCGGGTCGGTCAAGCCCTGCTCCCCGCCACCGGGATAAACACCACTACTGGAGTAAACTCAGCGGGATCTCTGGAGAAGTCTGAAGTAGGGTCTCGACACGAAATCTCACCCATCCCATCTCTCCAGAGATGCTGCCAGTCCCTCGGAGTTACTCCAGCATTGTGTGTGTCTATGGGTTACACAAAAAGCTGGCGAAACTCAGCGGGTGCAGCAGCATCTAAGGAGCGAAGGAGATAGGCGACGTTTCGGGTCGAGACCCTTCTTGTGTGTGTCTATCTTCGGTGCAAACCAGCATCTGCAGTTCCTTCACAATCCCACACTCTCGGCCCCGGGGGTGGATGGAGCATCACACGTGGATACAACCCACTCACTGCCCAGACTTGCCCCTCCGGCAGGTCTTTAACCGCGTCCTAAAGCCGTTCGTGTTAAAGAAGGAACTGCAGATGCTGGAGAATCGAGGGTTACACAAAGCTGGAGAAACTCAGCGGGTGCTGCAGCATGAAGAAGGTCAGCAGGTCTGAAGAAGGGTCTCGACCCGAAACGTCGCCTATCTCCTTCGCCCCTTAGATGCTGCTGCACCCGCTGAGTTTCTCCAGCTTTTTGTGTAACCCCCATCTCTCACCTGCCGTTCGCCGGCTTCGCTCATGTCAACCACGTCCCGCAAATCCTTAAATTCCCACAGCCAAGTAACCTAAACTGGACCCGTGAACGCGCTGTCGGAATTTAAAGATTTGCGGGAAGCCGGCCGGCGAGCGGCAGGTGAGAGATGTTCAGACGGAGAGCACTGCCAGAGGTGAGTGGGGACCAGCAGAAGGGGCTGAAGTGGCAGGGTCCCAGCGGCCACTCGCAGTCACCCGAGCTGCTTCCTTCCGCGGAAGTGGCGGCCAGTTCTGCTGTCCGTGTCCGGCAGGTGAGAGATGGGGGTTACACAAAACGCTGGAGAAACTCAGCGGGTGCAGCAGCATCTAAGGGGCGAAGGAGATAGGCGACGTTTCGGGTCGAGACCCTTCTTCAGACTCAGTCTCAGTCTGAAGAAGGGTCTCGACCCGAAACGTCGCCTATCTCCTTCGCCCCTTAGATGCTGCTGCACCCGCTGAGTTTCTCCAGCTCTTTGTGTAACCCTCGATTCTCCAGCATCTGCAGTTCCTTCTTTAACACGGAGGGTGAGAGATGTTCAGACGAAGAGCACTGCCAGAGGTGATCAGAAGGCGCTGAAGAGCAGTCGGTTCTGGTGTTGGGTCCCGGTGGCCGCTCGCACCCGAGCTGCTTCTATCCCCGGAAGTGGCGGCCAGTTCTGCTGTCCTTGCCGGGAGCGCTGCGGCAGCGGTGAGTGAGTTTGATATGATCTCTGTCCCCCTCCTTCTCAAAACCTCTCCCTTCTCGCATATTTAACCCCTGCCGCAGGCTCCCCACACGCTGTGAAAGGAACTCCCCCTCCAATTGGACCCTTGAATTAGTATTGTCATTCCATAAGATGACAACTGATTCAACGTCCCGATGTGCTCCCATTTTTCCCACCATCTCTCCACCTGCCTTCATCCTCCGTCCCCCACCCATTCAGTAATTAAAAAATGAAGGAGATTTAGAACCCTTGGGAAATTTGAATTGTTACTTATTTTTATTTTTTTACGAAGAGAACAATCTGCGCATGCGCGGTTTTAAGATTTTTTTGAAAGCCGGCTGACTGCCTACCCTGAGTAATTACTCACGGCACGTGCCTGAGACCCATACACATACAGACCCCATCACATACAGACCCCATCACATACAGACCCCTACACATCCAGACCCCATCACATCCAGACCCCATCACATCCAGACCCCATCACATACAGACCCCATCACATACAGACCTCATCACATCCAGACCCCATCACATACAGACCCCATCACATACAGACCCCTACACATACAGACCCCTACACATACAGACCCCATCACATACAGACCCCTACACATACAGACCCCATCACATACAGACCCCATCACATACAGACCCCTACACATCCAGACCCCATCACATCCAGACCCCATCACATACAGACCCCATCACATACAGACCCCATCACATCCAGACCCCATCACATACAGACCCCATCACATACAGACCCCTACACATACAGACCCCTACACATACAGACCCCATCACATACAGACCCCTACACATACAGACCCCATCACATACAGACCCCTACACATACAGACCCCTACACATACAGACCCCATCACATACAGACCCCTACACATACAGACCCCTACACATACAGACCCCTACACATACAGACCCCTACACATACAGACCCCTACACATACAGACCCCATCACATACAGACCCCTACACATACAGACCCCATCACATCCAGACCCCTACACATACAGACCCCTACACATACAGACCCCTACACATACAGACCCCTACACATACAGACCCCATCACATCCAGACCCCATCACACCCAGACCCCATCACATACAGACCCCTACACATACAGACCCCTACACATACAGACCCCATCACATACAGACCCCATCACATCCAGACCCCATCACATACAGACCCCATCACATACAGACCCCTACACATACAGACCCCTACACATACAGACCCCTACACATACAGACCCCTACACATACAGACCCCTACACATACAGACCCCTACACATACAGACCCCATCACATACAGACCCCATCACATACAGACTCCTACACATACAGACCCCATCACATACAGACCCCTACACATACAGACCCCATCACATACAGACCCCATCACATACAGACCCCTACACATACAGACCCCTACACATACAGACCCCATCACATACAGACCCCATCACATACAGACCCCATCACATACAGACCCCATCACATACAGACCCCATCACATACAGACCCCATCACATACAGACCCCATCACATACAGACCCCATCACATACAGACCCTAGTCTGATCAAAACTCACCGACTTGCAACTTTAACTCGGATTTCTCCTGCTTTAATCAGGTACTATGTTGAAGAAGGAACTGCAGATGCTGGAAAATCAAAGGTAGACAAAATTGCTGGAGAAACTCAACGGGGCATCTATGGAGCGAAGGGATTGACCTGAACGCCTGAGAGATTCCAGCACTTTCTGATCTTTTTCAGATATTCAGCTTCTGCATATTTTGAAAAATCTTGATATAACTAACACGTGGCAATGTGCCTCAGCGCTGATCCTGGTAGATGGAAGGAGCAGGTGTTACTGTGGAAGTTTGGCCGGTTTATTATCCATACTAGCTCAAATATCACCTCTCCCGCATTTATTCAACATTGGAAGCCAATTGTTGCTCTAATCGGAGATTCGAGATCAATTAAAATCTTATTTCTGCACGAAACGGGGAATAATTTCAATGCAGATCCTTTTTCCAGTCTGAATATTTATACTGGGCAGTTGTCTCTTATGCTCAAATGTTGTAAAGGATGCTGTGAACCATCAACTATTGGCAGATCAGAAACAAGCACTCTGGGGAAGTCAGTCACGTTGCTGAGCCGAATCAACAGTAATGCACCTAGTCTGAAGAAGGGTCTTGACCCGAAACGTCACCCATTCCTTCTCTCCAAAGATGCTGCCTGTTCATCTGAGTTATTCCAGCTTTTTATGTCTACCTTCCCTGTAAGCCAGCATCTGCAGTTCCTTCCTACACATTTTGTAATCCACCTATTCATTATTGTGAACAAATCTCCTGCGTATATATTCATGTGTGCACACTATTTTACAAAGTTAAAATAATAATATCTGCTCTCTCATTCATAGCTCATTCTCAGCTTCCTATTCCACACACACCCGCACCAATTAACTCAGGGCGTCATATTTTGATCTGAAGGAGACAATTGATTCTCATTGAGTAAGAACAATTATACTTTTTTTTAGGTGGTGATTCAGGCAATCAGGTATTGGGGAAGTGACTAAGAAAAATGGAAATGTCTAGAATTTAAAAAGGGTTGAGAAATAGTTCTCTCTGTACCTATACCCCTTCCCTCAACTCCGTTCAAGGAGCCCATCAGTTTTTACAGGTGAGGCAGAGGTTCACTTGCATCTGCTCCAACCTCATTTACTGCATCCGCTGTTCCAGGTGTGGACTCCTGTTTATCAGCGAGACCAAGCGCAGGCTCGGCGATCGTTTCACTGAATACCTTCGCTCATTCTGTCTAAACTTACTTGATCTCCTGGTTGCTGAACACTTTAACTCCTCTTCTCATCCCAATAGTGACCTTTCTGTCCTGGGCCTCCTCCATTGACAGTGTGAGCCCCAGCGCAGATTGGAGGAACAGCACCTCATCTTTCGCTTGGGCAGCTTACACCAATATTGACTTCTCTAACTTCAATTTTACTTTGGAGTCACGTGAGTGACTACGTGAAGAGCCTGCCAGCCCACATGCGCGTCATTATCGTCTAACGCATGGCGCAGTGATTAACTGGGAGGCGTGCTGCTCCTTCAGCGGTAAGTTTAAAATGGCCCTACAGGTAAGTTTCACTTATTCTGAGGTCGTACTTGTTCTGAAAGTTTGCTTACAGAACGGCAAATTCCCAAAATTTGATGGAGAAGACCAGGGCAAAATCTAAACGGGCCACGGGGAAACCAGCTACGGAGGACCGCGGGAGTGCGGGTAGCTGGCGGCGGTCAATATCACCACCCCAGTCGCTGACAGTGCGGTCAGCGACTTCCGGCCTAGTGCCTCTCAAATGCGCTGTGGTTCCCCAGAAAGGGGGTAAGTAAGACAGGCCTGTAGACCCGGAAGAGTCAGGCCGGGAGGACTCGCCTCCTTCAGTGGATAGCGTCCTAGGACGTTTATCCCGGATGGAGCATCTAATGGAAAAGATGCTCCATCACGATATGCCCCAACGAGCAGAGTTATATCAGCACGGGTCTCCTCTGATGCCCGCGGCGGTGCCTGGTTCAGGGCTGCACAATGTATCCCTCTCCGAGGAGGGGAGCGTACGGAGTCAGTACTGGGCTGACTCTGAATTCGGTGGTATGGCTGAGGAGCATACCAGTGTGCATGGGGAGCACGAAGCACAGGATTTGCCTGCCATAGCCTCCAAATTTGCGATACCCTCGCAAACAGGGGAGCCGTTACAGGAGCAGCTGGCTGCTAGTATTAACTCACCTCCCACCAGCTGCAGGAGCAGGTGATGACAGATACATCTGCCAAATACAAGGCACCTGCAAATTGTGCTTCGTTAAACGTACCGGTCGTGAACAACTCGATTTGGGGATATATTGGGGGGCATCAGGGCCCAAGAAGGAAAACTCCAGAAAATCCTCAAATTGCTGGCCCTGGGCATAACGGCATTTGCCAGGTCCATGGATGGAGGGCCATTTTTCAGATGAGCAACAGGATGCCCTGGCACTGATGTGCAATGCACATTTTGAGATCAATTGCTTCCACAAAAGTGCCATCCTACCTGCCCTGAACCCCAAATTTGCGGGGTTGTGCTGAGCCGGCAACGTTCAGCCGCCGAATCTCCTCTTTGGAGAAAACCTACCAAAACAGGTCAAGGACCTTGATGAAGAGGCGAAGGCTGTTGGGCTGATGAGGGCACCGTCAACCAGCAAAACCTCTCAATTCCACCGGCAGCGTCCCTATGCATCCACCAGCAGAAAACGGTTTCCTGAAGCTGGTGAAAGCTCGATGGCCTTAAATTCTGGGCCAAACTCTTTTTTAGGCCAAGGACCAGGCTGGCCTTCTTGGAAGATGTGTAATTCACACACTCCAGCACCCTACCCCCCAAAACTCGGGGGCGGAAGCAATAACCACGAAACCACTGGTAACCATGGAGGTAGGTGGATCTGGTTCCTTCCAGATCATGGGGTGTGTGGACCATTTACAAGTTGGTGGGAGATTACACATGTTTTTGAATTCATGGAGTTCGATAACGTCAGATCCATTTATACTGCACAGTATACAGGGGTTCCAAATTTAGTTCCTTCCCAATTCATTACCACCCACGTAGCATGCACCAAACCGGATGTTCGTTCTTTCACAACAGGAAGGTTTGGATGTGCAAACAGAAATACAGAAGTTTCATTCAAAAGGGGTAATTGAGAGTTCAAGGCATGAACCTCACAAATTATATCTAATATATTTACAAGGAAAAAGAAAGATGTTGGATGCCATATCATCCTTGATTTGACTCAACTTAATGCCTTTGTGCAGTATAAACATTTTTAAATGGAAACCTTTGTTATGCCAAACAACTGATTTCCAAAGGATACTTTATGGCATGCATCAATCTCAAAGATGCATACTATTTGGTACCAATTCACAGGGATCACCGGAGGTATTTGAAGTTTAACTGGATGGGGCAACTGTGGCAGTTTAAGGCGTTGCCTAATAGGTTAACATCAGCCCCCAGATTATTTACCAAATTATTAAAACCGGCACTTGTGCTTCTCAGAGCTTAAAAATATATTGTTATGGCATACTTGGATGATATCCTAATCATAGGGAAAACTCTGAAATTACCTAAATTAGCTGTTTCAGCCACTAAACTCTTGTTTGAGAGATTGGGGTTTCTCATCCATCCACAATTATTGATTATTTAGGGTTTACTATTAACTCTGCTCACAAGTCTGTGACTCTGCACTGGGGGAAGAGATTAGAATTAATAGAAGCCTGTAACAACCTTGTTGTTGTTGACCAACCGTCTATTCGACAAGTTTGCCAGGGTAATTGGCAAATTAGGGGCTGCATTTCCAGCTGCACAGTTTGGACCTTTGCATTATCAGAATTTACAACGTGCAAAGGACTCAAGCACTCAAAGATCATGCAGGTCATTTTAACAGACCTATGAGATTACCAGCCGATGCTATTTCTTAATTACAATGGTGGACAACCAACATTCGGCATTGCTCCAATACCATTTTAGTCAGAAGACCTTCAGTTATATAACAAATTGATGCTAGCGATCAAGGTTGGGGTGCTACTAATACCATCTCTGGTAGACCATAAAGTGTTCACCGACATTGTTGCTCGGTAAGGAATGCCGGATATCGATTTATTCGCATCCAGGCTTAATCACCAATATGTTGCATGGGAGCCAGACCCAGGGGCAGTAGCGATGGATGCATTCTCGCTACAGTGGAGAGGAATATTATTCTATGCCTTTCCCCCCTTTTGCCTCATCAGTTGGGTCTTGCAAAAGATCCAACAAGACTCCGTGTCAGGCATTTTGGTATTACCTGACTGGCCTACACAGCCATGGCTCCCATTGATTCTGGGAATGATATCAGAGCCTTGTATGACCATTCCCAAATGCAGTAATCTGCTGGTTCATTCTGTAACAGGGGAGAGCCACCCATTACATGACCGCATATATTTATTGATTTGCAGACTCTGAGGAGTCCTTTCCTGGGGCTCGGACTGTCGGAGCGAACTTTGGACGTGATTACTGCGATTTGGAGAGACACCACCAAGAAGCAATACATTTCCTATATTAAGAAATGGGAAACGTTCTGCTCGCGGTCCTACATCACGTATGACACGGCATGTGTGACAGATGTTTTTGAATTTCTGTCCAGTCTATTCTTTGATGAAGGACTGAGTTACAGTGCCATCAATTGTGCCAGGAGTGCACTATCATCATACTTATTACTGGGGTCAGGCCGCCACGATGTAGGGTCTCACCCACTGATATCCCGGTTCATGAAGGGTATCTTCAACACCAATCCGCCCAGGTCAAGATAATCTGAGATATGGGATGTGAACAGTGTTTTGACGCTGCTTCGGTGGTGGGCTCCAGCTACATCCTTGTCACTGGTCAAAATAACTATTAAAGTAGTTATGCTCATGGCGTTGGTTTCCGCGCAACGAGTCCAGTCATTGCATAAACTGCGACTGGACACTCTCTATTCCTCCCCATTCCCAGTTCTTCGATCGGTCTGTCTCTCCCACGATTAAATTTTATATTGTGTACTTCGTTGTCACCTTCTCCTAGCTAAGAATGATCTACTCAAGATACATTTCAAGAAAAATGTATTTTCCTTGAACTTCATCCCCTTAGATCATTCATTCTCACACCTTTCCCCTCCTTATCTCTGTGTCTCACTCTCGACCCGAAATGTCACCTGCTCCTTTTCTCCAGAGATTCAATCTGACCCGCTGGGTTACTCCAGTTTTTTGTGTCTATCTTCTGAGAATTAGTTCAGTTTAGTTTATTGTCATGTACACCGAGGTAGAGTGAAAAGCTTTTGCTATGATAGACCTAAAATAAGAAGCACACAGCACCCAGAGCTCTGGAATGTGAGCTTAAAAATGTCTACGATTAACTTCTTCATTAAAGCATACAGGCGGTTGGGCTATCCACTATGCATTTGGAAGGCAAAGGTTTATTATCAATCAGCTGCACCACTTCCGGACCCGCTGCTCCCAAGCATTAAGATGCACAGTGAAACCCAGGAGGCAGTGATTCACTTCTCCGACCTTGGGAGCGATTTCTTGGTGAAGACATTGCTGATGTCGGCAAAGAGCCAGCACAGCCTTTGGGCCTCTGAGGATGAGTGTTTGAGCAAGACCTCTACCCTGGCACTATCCTCCTGTGTGTTTCAGAGACATCATTGCCCATAGCAGGCATCTAAACACTCTGGAGACAGACTGCTGGGTCACATTCATAAGTGATGGGAGCAGAATTAGGCCATTCGGCCCATCAAGGCTACTTAGACATTCAATCTTGGCTGATTTATTTCTCCCTCCTAACCCCATTCACCTGCCTTCTCCTAATAACCCCTGACACCTGTAATCACAAATCTAGGAACCCCCTATCAGTCTGAAGAAGGGTTTTGGCCCAAAATGTTGCCTATTTCCTTCGCTCCATAGATGCTGCTGCACCCGCTGAGTTCCTCCAGCATTTTTGTGTACCATCACAAATCTATCTATCTCTGTCTTCAAAAATATCAATTAACTTGGCCTCCACAGACTTCTGTGGCCAATAACTCCACAGATTCACCACCCTCTGACTAAAGAAATTCCTTCTCATCTTCCTAAACAAATGCCTTTTAATTCTGAGGCTATGACCTGCTGTCCTAGACTCTCCCGTAAGTGGAAATATCTCTCCACATCCACTCTATCCACATTTCACTATTTGGTACGTTTCAATGAGGTCCCCCCTCATCCTTCTAAACTTCAGCGAATCCAGGCCCAGTGCCGTCAAACGCTCATCATAGTTTAACCCTTTCGTTCCTTGGATTATTTTTGTGGCTCGTGGTGAGCTCGCACATTCCCACCCTGATGAGGTAAGTCGGAGAATCGGGGCTGTATCCTAAGTGACACTAGGGACAATTTACAAATTTTACCAAGCTAATTAAGGCTTTACTTTGGACTTTAGAGATACAGTGTGGAAAAAGGCAATTTGGCCCACCGAGTCTGCGCTAACCAATGATCACCCTGTACAGCAACACTATCCTACACATACGAGAGACAGTTTACAATTTACAGAAGCCAATTAGCCTACAAACTTGTACGTCTTTGGCATGGGAAGAAACTGAAGCACCCAGGTCACGGGGAGAGTGTACAAACTCCGTACAGACAGCACCCATAGTCAGGATCGAACCCGGGTCACTGGTACTGGAAGGCAGCAACTCTATCGCTGCACCACCGTGTCGCCAGAAGAACATTTCAAGCGACTGTATTTTCTGCCCGAAGGGAGCGGGGAAATGAAGGAATGATCAGGGTGGGGAAGGTCTTTGATTATGTTGGGTGCTTTCCCTAGGCAGCGCGGTGTTGATGGAGTCAATGGCGGGGACTCTGGTTTGTGTGATGGACTGGACTACATCCACAACTCCCGGCCAGTCTGTAATGTTCAATGTTTAAACAGCGGTGGAAGTGTAGCAATGTTGGAGGAGCCACAAGGGTTTAACAGGTGACTGCCCTTCTTCAGGAATTTTCTCCTCTGTCGTTGGGCCACTTTCTAATGGATGAGTGGAGCAGTTACCACAAAGACGTCTAGGTGCCTAAAGTCACAACCGGCCCCAACTCCCACATTGCCAGTAACACAGCAAACCGCAAAGTACCGGGTGAACCTAGCGGGTCAGGCAACATCAGGGGACGTAATGGTCGGGATTCATTTTGGGTCTGGACCCTTCTTCAGTCGGACAGAAGGGGAGTTCCTGGTGATGTCGCGGAGCGGCTCTGCTGGAGTGGACGGGATGCTGGTGTGGAGCCAGTCAAGTCCAGGCCTCGCTGGCATCTGCTGCAAACAGGCCTGAACCCGGCAGCCCAAATGAGGAGGAGGGAGCGGCTGGCGATGACGGACATGAGGAGTGGGCCGGTAGGAAAGGGTATTGACTCCAGCGCCATCAAGGTCGGCTGCAGGAGGCAACCCTGGGTGGCTTGCCTTGGTTCACCTGCATCGTGGATGCTGCAAAACCTTCAACGCCTGGACTACACTTTGCAGTTGGGAATGTTTGTGTTTCCTGTGCTTTTTTTGTCTCGTTTTTTTAAACGGCACCAAAATAACGGTGACCGTGCATTTGAGGGTTGTGCAAAAAACATTACACGTGACAACTATTGAACCATTGAAAGGGTAGAAAACTGGGAGAAGAGAGGTGGGGACGGGACAAAGTCTGGTGTATGATATTTACCAATATTTATTATTACACGAGGTGAGTGTTACTGCAAGTCCATTTGCTGCCCACCCAATTTACCCTTTGTATGTTATTCCAGGGAGCAGTCAGCAGTAATGAATATTGTTGTGAATCTGAAGTCTCAATTAGCCTAGGTAAGTTAGTCTGAGGATACAAGGAAGTGCAGATTGTGAAATCTTACATAGAACACAAAGTGCTGGAGTAATTCAGCTGGACAGGCAGCATCCCTGGAGAAAAGGAATTGGTGACGTTTCAGGTCGAGACCCTTCGACCACCTCCTGCACCCATGCAGAACTCACGGACTTAATTAACTTCACTACTAATGTCCATCCTGCACTCAAATTCACTTGGACCATCTCCGACATCTCCCTATCAGTTTAAACTCACTCACTCAGCATCTCCGGAGAACACCAGGGCACCAGTAGCAGTCTTTTATTTCACATGTAGCTACAGTAAGTAGTTGAAGTGACATTTCTCAGCTTCCACAGTCTGCGTTGATCTCTGGCTCACTAGCCCAGGATTCTGAATAGCTAGCAATGTTTACCATGGGTACAATCATTACATTGGTGTGTTCGCCAACTGGCATTGAAGGGAATTATTGATTGGCAGGCATACTGGGGCCAAAACAAACCACAATATCCTTTCTCAGAGATTTGGCAAAATCTCCAACCTGGGTTTCAATGCTTCATTATTCGAATAATGAATAATTAATTTATGGAGCAGCTGGATTTTTACAATTATAAGCTTTCAGCTTCATTTTGATTGATGCTAGTGAATATGATTTACTCAACTAAATAAAACTTTTTAGATTAATTCTCAAATTAAGAGCTTTTTGTACAAAGGGGGCTTATTTCCATCGCTAATTGCCCATGAGAATGGGACAATGAGCCTTCTGGTGTATTGCGGCACGGTGGCGCAGCGGTAGAGTTGATGCCTTACAGCGCCAGAGACCTGGGTTCAATCCTGACTAAGGGTGCTGTCCGTAAGGAGTTTGCACGTTCTCTCCATGACCTGTGTGGGTTTTCTTTGAGTTCTTTAGTTTCCTCCCACAGTCCAAAGGCGTGCAGGTTTGCAGGATAATGGAGGGTGATTTAGGGTTATTCTTGTCACTTACGGGTGATTCTTCAGTAACTGTCGACTTTGGTGTCCCTCTACTTTGATGCCTTATATACAGAAATTCCATAATTCTATACTATTTCTTCTTTTTCTATATTGTTAATAAACATAATCCTGATAAATAAAGATTAAACCCTAGATGAATAAAGTGTTATATTTTTAAAAAACTTCCCGATGTTCGATGTCCCCCTCCCCCGGAAAACCAAATGGTAACTTAAATATTTTTCACCCTTAAAAATATGCCTCAATTCTTTATAAAATTATAAATCTTACCATTTTATTCCAAAGATGTCTTGTCCCGACGATTGGAGTCAGATACTGTCATGCACCTGTGTTGAGCTATCCCTCATGGGTATAAATGGAATAGACGTGCACTTCTGCAGGATTTGAAAGTCACTTACCGTGTGAGTTTCTCCTGCTTTGCGGGATGAGGAGCGTGTCAAAACTCTGGTTTTCGCAGCATAATGGGTGAGTACCTTTAATCAGCATCATATCCGAACGCTGTAGAACTTTTAGAAAATCAAAAATGTTCGCACTTTTTTGATTTGCAGTGTAGGTAGCAGAGTCCCGTGTGCCATACATACAAACAATATCACCAGGCATCGCCTCCTGGCGAGGCCATGCTGGGCTAAAGGTTTAGGCCGTCATATCCGTAACTGTTATCTCCGTCACTTCACCCCCAATCTCGGAGACTCCAGCTCCTACTCCAACTCCATCTCCTGCTCCAGCTCCATCTCCAGCTCCTCCAGCTCCATCTCCATCTCCATCTCCTGCTCCAGCTCCATCTCCAGCTCCTCCAGCTTATCTTTTTTTTGTTTATTTGTTTTATAGCTCCATCTCCATCTCCATCTCCATCTCCATCTCCAGCTCCAGCTCCAGCTCCAGCTCCAGCTCCAGCTCCCTCCATCTCCATCTCCATCTCCATCTCCAGCTCCAGCTCCAGCTCCAGCTCCAGCTCCAGCTCCAGCTCCAGCTCCATCTCCAGCTCCAGCTCCAGCTCCAGGTCCATCTCCACCTCCATCTCCAGCTCGATGTCTATCAATATCACTATCTCTACCTCTATCTCCATCTCCATCTCCATCTCCATCTCACCAGTGTTGAGGAAACACTAATCCCTGTTCATATGTTGCTTCCTGTTCTCAACCTTTAACAAACTGTTGGAGCCTTAAGATAGTTTTAGTCATCTCCATCACATGACACTCCCATACTTGATCATCAACATCAAAGTGAGTCATATCCGTCACATGAGTATTTTATGCTCATAATGTGTAAAATAATACAACAATGGCCATAATTATCAATTGTAATTATGAAATAATGAAAGACTGGGACAAAAATTTGATTTTATATTCTTAAATCAGTTATATTTTACAGTGTTGTCCATCATAAAAATGCGAAGGATATGACTGAATGCAATAGTCAAAGAAGAGGAAAACACGTATTAAATTCTCTAAAAGATTGCGCCAAACATATTTTTCCCCTAGTAGAGATGTTCATCTATGGGAAACACCATTCAAAGTTTTATAATCGGGTTTCCAAAAACTCAAAAGTAGACACTTACTAAAGAATCAGCCGTATACCAAGATACTGTGGAAAACTTTGTTTACCCGCTATCCGATCAAATCAGATTATACTATACATGAATACAAGTACAATAGGTAGAGTGCTGAAAAAGAATATAGTCTTAAAGCTTCAGAGGAAAAGTTCAATGTTTGCAATGAGGTAGGGTGGAGAATCAGGACTGGACCCTCGCTTGTTGAAAGACCTTTCAGAAGTCTAAAAACAGAGGGGAAGAATCTGTCCTTGAGTTTGAGTACATGGTTTTAAGCTTCTGTACCGTCTTCCCAATGGGAGTGGCGAGATAAAGTATTGATTAGACAGAGCTGTTCCCAAAACAAACTGAGATGCAACCTGACAGCATGATTTCTATGCAGCATCTGTGGAAGGTTGTTAAAGTCATCTGAGACATGCCAGTTTCCTGAGGAAGTAAAGGCGTGATGTGCTTTTGTAATTGTAATTAATATATTAGCCAAGTGTGTAAACATGTAAGGATTTGATTTGCCAACAATCACACAAAAGAGCAACAAGATACATAACCACATAAAAATTAAACATAGACTTCTACCGCCACCACAATGGCGTGTGAGAATCCCCAGGGTACACAGCATAAGCGGAGACCCACAGCCATCAGTTCAATGTCCGGGCCACACACACACATACGCTCCTTCACCGTGATGTGACCAGAGTTGTACCGACCGCTGTCACTCTCTCTGCAGTCCCTTTATCCCCGAACTGTCAGAAAGCCGTCCACACTCGCACTAGACATCGGGATGTCCTCATGGAGCCTTGTCCCCGCAAAACACTGAGACACTGCGCTCACGGCACTCCCTCCGAGTCCTCACCAGTTCAGGCAGCACGCCCATCTTGTTTTTTCGGCAACCTCACATTCCCCACTGTGATGGAAGGCAAATTTTTGGCTGTCGTTTCAATGTGGTTGGTGTAGAACAGATTGCTGGTAATAATTAAGCTGAGGAATTTGGAGCTCTCACCATTTCCACATGCTTCCACTCTCGTTCTGTGGCATCTGAGGCAGTGACGAGCACGGTGTGAGCCTTAGATGCCCCCAAGACGAGGCAGGAGAGGGCTGATGAGAAAGTTGGCCAGGTATGAGATGGTGCTCTCCTTCCTCCATTTACACTCGACATATGGCCTTAAAATTATCAGTACCATTCCAAATGTTCTTTCTTTAACTCCACTTGTCACGGGCCATGGCACCCCACGTGTCCATGACGATGTTACAATTGTTTAAGACTTTGTGAATGTCCCTGAATTTGTTCCTCTGTCTACTGGTGAATTCTTGCCACGACAAAACTGTTCCAGGAGCCTGGTAACATGATGATAATGAATGGCAATAAGTGTTCAGATGACAATGGCCTGTGATTTGGAGGTGACCTTGCATCTCTGTGCAGGATAGTGGGAAGGTATGATGCTGGCCAGTCCACTGGAACCAGGGTCAGTGAACTTTTGTTCAGCTTCAAGCCTATGTTTGGATGAAAAATGCCCAAAGCTCTGGAGCCAAAAGTTCTGGTAGAATCAAGATGGAACAGGTTATTAATGATAAACGCAAATACAAGGAACTGCAGATGCTAGAATTTTAGTCAAAAACACAGTGCTGGAGTAACTGAATGGGCCAGGCAGCATACAGTATTTAGAGGAAATGGATTGTCAACATTTGTCCTTGGGTCTGAAGAAGGGTCCTGACCCAAAATGTTGCTAATCTATCCCCTCTGTAGAAACAGCCTGACCTGCTGAGTTACCCCAGTACTTTATGTTTTACCAGTCTGAAGAAGGTTCTCAATCCAATTCATTGCCTGTCCATTTCCTCCACAGTTGCAGCCTGACCTGCTGAGTTACTCCAGTACTTTGTGTTTTGCATTAAGGATAAATGATGCTTGATAACTCTGTAGTTTATTTTATCATTTGTTGTTGTGTATAGCCATATTCTCTTGTTGATTGGTAGAATTTTGTTCACCAATTCTGTGTTCCAGGACTGCAGACTGATTTAGACTCTAGATTTTAGAAATACGGCCTTGAATCAGGCCCTTCGGCCCACCGAGTCCACGCCGGCCAGTGATCACGCTGTACACTGACAGTATCCCACAGACTAGGGACAATTTTTACAACCTATCAAAGTCATTTATCCTACAATCCTGCACGTCTTTGGAATGTCGGAGGAAACTGGAGCAGCCAGAGAAAACCCACGTGGTCATGGGGAGAACGTACAGATTGCACCCGTAGTCAGGATCGAACCCAGGTCTCTGGAGCTGTAAGGCAGCAACTCTACTGCTGCGCCACTGCGCTGCCCGTATGCTTTGGTTGTGGATTATTTAGGTCAGCATGAGTGTAGAGTGCTGCTGCGGTTTTGTTGACAAGTTAACCTGGTCCAACACACTTTGCCTAAGATAGACACAAAAAACTGGGGTAAATCAGCGGGTCAGACAGCATCTCTGGAGAAAAGGAGAGACTCCACTTGTATGAATCATCACATATTCCTTTTCTCCAGAGATACTGTCTGACCCATTTAGTTACTCCAGCTATTT